>SNQJ01S0146949.1:18690-39687 GCA_010110895.2 Picea sitchensis | reverse complement strand
TTTCCCCGATCCAACGGTGGTCGGATCCTGCGCTCAGATCTAACACCTGAGATCTATCCTCCTCTTCCGCGCCTGCTCTTCTTGATTTTATTCAGATCTGACGACCCTCATGTTGTCGGGAATTTTGTATGGGATCCAATGATCAGCGATGCTTCTCCTCCAAGCTTACACATCCCTTTTACTTGGAAGAATTTTGACTCTGCACTAATTCCTCCTGAGCCTACATTGTTCCTGTTTGTCCATCGATGCACACTCTGATCCTGCCATCTTCACTGTTGTACTTGCCAGCATTTCCTTCGATCATTCGATCTTCCTGGACTTATCTTCTATTTGCCTGTTGATCATCGGTGTTGTACTCAAGCCATCATTACTATTGTACTTGCCATCAATGACAAGCTTACGCTGCCTGTAAAACATTTTCCAACAGTTTCTTCTTTCCACCAAGATGTTGGTTGGCCTTCAGGTTCATCGATTGCACACTGTGTACATATGACATTTGAGTAGGGGGAGCATCCAAACCAATGGTTGCATTGGTCGTTGTTTGCTGTATTGAAAATTGTTTCAATTGATTCGACAACTGATCAGTGGGCTTCTCTCGTGCTGAGCCAACGATGCCATTGACGTGTGGTCAAGAATTAGGCTTACATTCTAACTTTGGAATGTCTGAGGTAAAAGGGGATTGTGACAGATTGGGCCATTTAACAATCTTGACAAGTCTCGCAAATGCAACGTTTCCAGAAAAGACAGCTTGGGTTGTTGAGTATGTACAGGAGGAAAGGAGCCTGGAATTTGGTTGGCACCAGGTTTCCAGGAAAAGTTAGGCTGTTGACCAGGGTTCTGGTAAAAACCATGTCCATGACCAACATTCATATACTGCACTTGTTGAGATGTCATTGACTAACTCCTATAGTAGGAAATTGAGGGCTGGGAAGGGATTGCTCCAGATGTTGTGTTCCAAAGGTTATGGAAAGGGTTTCCCCCTGCCGATCCGACAGACATAGGTATTGATCCTTGCCTAGGGTTCCATTGACCATGGAAGGGGTTGCCCCTGGTCGGCATCCCTAACGAGGGGATTCATCCCTCCCACAGATTCCATGGTCCTTGCAAGGTTTTTTACCCATTTGCAGGAATAGTACCCTACGTAAGATTTTGTGATCCAAAACAAGGGTTACCCTTGACCGAGACGACAGCTGACGAGAATGAGTTGTTACCAAATGCACTGAAGAAAGAGAAAAACAAAGAATCCACCCGCGTGGTGTTGGAAGAAGGTCCTTGACTACCTGCTCTGAATAAGCTATAGTTCATGTTCGGCCAAACGGATTGTTGAGAAGCGTCGTTGAGTGAGGGCGACAGAGGAGGTATGTGACCTCCGCCATAAGGGAAAGTGTTATAGGGGGATGAGGTTCCCCCCATGAACCCTTGTAGAGGAGCATTTGAGCTCCCTACCCCCAAACCCATTGTCTGTAGGGTGGAGTAGTTGAATACCGAGTTTGTATCAAAGTTGGGCATCTCGTATGAAAATGAAGGACCCATCACACTTTGTGTGAAAGGTGTAGTGATCACCACCATAGACAGAATCAGATTGCTTCCTAAAGTAGAGGTGGTCGATACCATAGTGGTTCGAACCTCCGAAGGTGAGTTAGGAGACATAATGCCTCCAGTGGTTCAAGTTGTACATGGAGGGTGAGGACTCCCTGACGAAGTAGAAACATTTTCTTCCATTGCTACTTGTAGGACTATCTAATGCTCATGATGTGTTACCCTTGGGGGGACAACTTTTACCATGATGGGTGTGGACAAGTCAATTATCGGAGGGTTATACGGACTAAGATCTTTCGCTCCAAGATCATAAATAGTTGGTTCCTTTGGATACGAGTGTTCTCCTCTCGGAGTTGGCTCGGGCACAGTTTCTTGCAGCCTGGTCATCTCAAATGACCCTTGTTGCTCAAGTCTTCATTGTAACGGTGGCAGTGGTGGCTCCAAATTAACTAGCGGCAGGCCCAAAAGCGTTCGCGACTGGCGAGGATATTAATCTTTCACTGTGTGAGAATATCAATGACACAGTAAGGCTTTTTAAATGTTGAAGACCAAGCACACACTAGAAATTTCCTACGAGATAAATCAAGCAAAACCACTAACTAGTTGGAAGAACAGTTACACCAACCAATACTAGAGAAACTTATCGGTGCAAGTGCAACTCGAACATGGAAGCACCCTCTGGTCATAATCTGAAAAACGTGGTCTGATGCCTACCCTAGGTACCACGGTATACCCCCGTAGTCACCTGTGTAAGTCCCTAAAATAAAGGCAACTAGGTTTCCATCTCGTGAACAATCACCAAGTGGGTATAGTCAACGGTCGGGTGGACCACAATGAGCAGGGTATCAAGCCAGAAACCTATCGAGGGTATTGAAAGCAAGTGTTTCAGAAGACGACTGAGGACCTCGAACAAATTCGAGACCCACAAAGATCCATGGAAAATGCAATCAACATAATCCCAAGACAAGTCATTTATATGCATTCCCCACTACGCTTGGTCCGACTTTGGAGGGGTTATCTCCACTACCCTTCCACACGCGACCTCTTGTTTATCCCTTGTGTTAGAGGGGGGTCCCAGATGAATTTCACATTTACTAGACTTTTTACACTCCCTAGAATAGACTCGTATGTTTTTTTTATAGCCTTGAAGAGTTTCCTCTCCAACCTAAATGGAGGCTCTAGACTAGACTAGTTGATGGACCCTACAAACATAAAGTCTAATTGATTTTAATTAAGCGTTCATTTTAAGTGGCTTGTATTAAGTCAAGGAAACATAAATGAAACTAGTGGTGTATTTTAAGAGACAAAAGAGAAGAATTGTAATTGAAAATGAAAGAAAAATTACTTCTTTTGACAAATAAAGATTTGCAAATTTAAACCCTTTAACCAACTTTTCGTAACTATTTTTTCTAAGATATTTTAAAAGAAAAACCCAAAACTAGCTTTCGCTCGACTATGAGATACTTGAATTTCTAAGAATTCAGTAAAGGAATTAATGTAATGCCCCATATTTTGGCTTTAGGTAGTTAGAACTTTGATTTTTTTCATCTTAGTAATTCATTGCTTAAACAACTATTTGGACTCAACAATGTTGATATAGACATGTGACAAGTGTACATCTTGACCCATTTATGTGTTGCATACTATTATTTTCATTGTTATATGCTCATGATGATGATAACTCTTTGATTTGTTTAAACATGCAAATTAAGATATGGAATTTAGGTACATGGATATCGACTCAAATTTATGCTGTGAATGCATAACAGAGGCAAGCCATGACAAAAATAAACATAGATTTCTTAATTGAACGCCAATACAGATATGGATTATTATATGAAATTATGATGTATATACAATAGATATGAGTTATTGTTGAACTAACCTACAGGTTGATGAGCTATGTGATAGCCAAATGACTACAATGATGAGGTAACATGGATGTTGTAGACATCAAGAAGATAATGTATGTTATAAGTTGTACTTATGATTTAATTTATGGTTTCAAATATTGCTATGATCTGTGGTAAGTGTGGTTTTGACAGGACACACGACTTTCCCAGAGTGGTTGTTTGATGACGTGACTCTAAGAACAGTAGTTGCATAGTATGGCTTGATGTAGGGAGTTGACCCTAGTTCTATGAGGAGGGGTGGAGGTATTTCCCACCATTTATCCTTCGAAACCTAGAGTTGTGGGAGGGATATGTGAAGTCACGCTCCCCTAGACGTGTGATGACGACTTCTAGTTCCATGTTGGGGAATCTTGGTCGAGATGTATGACACTTCCACTTACGGGTTCTATCTGGATTTAGGTCAATATAGTTGACGCTCCATCTTAGTCCAATAGAGGAAAGGATAGGATGGAAGATGGAAGTAGGTTAGGAAGGAAGGATGCTTCGATGTTAGTTGAGAATACTGATTGGGGATTAGAGATGCCACTATTTTTTACTCACTTGGTTCCTACCATGTTTAAAACCCTCTTTGATTTGTTATTGAAATTTTAAGTGTGAAAATGAGTTATTGATGAATTGGTGTAATTTAGTTTGATAAGATTATTAAATGATGCATTACTTGATCTGTTGTCCCACATGTCTTGGTGATCATATAGGAACTATGCACTAGAGGCAATGATTATTTATCGTTAGTACATGCATGAGATATGTGTCCGCTAGCTACGCACACATACCCTACCCATGTACACTAGTATAAGTAATTAATGTATTAATTATTAAAGTAAATTATTAACTATTTAACTGAATGTTTATTGAATGTGTAAATTATATTGCATACAAATATTTAGAAACACTAAATACCTTTTTGACTTTGATAGATGGTGGGTGTGATGAATTAAATGAGCATGGTGGGGTGTTATGTACATTTTGGGGAAAATTATCAGATAACATTTATTATCTAGCATGAGAATAAAGACTTTTTATTTTATTTATTGTTGTTTAATGCAAGTCATTTATATTTAGTTTTATTTTAATATTTTCCCAAAATATCTAGATAAGGGAGGTTGATGGATAATAATGAGGAGGTTGAGGAGNAGAGGAAAGGATAGGATGGAAGATGGAAGTAGGTTAGGAAGGAAGGATGCTTCGATGTTAGTTGAGAATACTGATTGGGGATTAGAGATGCCACTATTTTTTACTCACTTGGTTCCTACCATGTTTAAAACCCTCTTTGATTTGTTATTGAAATTTTAAGTGTGAAAATGAGTTATTGATGAATTGGTGTAATTTAGTTTGATAAGATTATTAAATGATGCATTACTTGATCTGTTGTCCCACATGTCTTGGTGATCATATAGGAACTATGCACTAGAGGCAATGATTATTTATCGTTAGTACATGCATGAGATATGTGTCCGCTAGCTACGCACACATACCCTACCCATGTACACTAGTATAAGTAATTAATGTATTAATTATTAAAGTAAATTATTAACTATTTAACTGAATGTTTATTGAATGTGTAAATTATATTGCATACAAATATTTAGAAACACTAAATACCTTTTTGACTTTGATAGATGGTGGGTGTGATGAATTAAATGAGCATGGTGGGGTGTTATGTACATTTTGGGGAAAATTATCAGATAACATTTATTATCTAGCATGAGAATAAAGACTTTTTATTTTATTTATTGTTGTTTAATGCAAGTCATTTATATTTAGTTTTATTTTAATATTTTCCCAAAATATCTAGATAAGGGAGGTTGATGGATAATAATGAGGAGGTTGAGGAGACTTGGGGAAGTGTGTATGGAAACTTGATAAATAGGGAGAAGAAGTAGAGAGGAGGGGGAGGATGGAGAGGTTTGAGCATGATGAGAGGTTCTGAAATTCTTGGAAGATATAATTCTTGTGATAATTTTCTTTGAGCATTTGTGCTTTGTTGTTCTTGGAGTCATGGGCACGGAGGGCCAAGAAACCGAAAGGTTTCTTGGAGCTAGGAAATTGTCTAGGCTCCTAGTTGGGAGGGAGGATTTTGTTGTTTCACTCTGGGAAAGTAGGAAAATAATGCTTGGAAGCGCCCAGGAATACATTACAACCGATGAGCTTTGACAAGATGAGGAGGTATTTTTCAGTGGTATTTGGTTATTGATATTTTGTATATACTTTTGTTTTAAGTTCTAAATTATAGAATTAACATATTACTTGTTTCATCATGTTATTTAGATTTATCATTGAGAAAATGTAGACGAATTGTGTAAATGAAAATCAATGAAATTATGCTAAAACAAAATTGTTATTGTGTATGTATTTAATGAATTATTAATTGCTTAACATCCTAGATGGGTGTTACATTTGGTATCAGAGTGCGGTTTCAAAAATGAAACCTGAGCTTCACCACCCACAACACTGAGATTTTGTCTTTGTACCAACATGGTTCGCAAGGTCCGTATCCAATTTGGGTTGTTACAAGTTTGAAGCTTTGTTATCCTTCACAAATTATCTCTTATGGTATCTCTTTATTCCTCTAATTCCTCCTTCAATTTAGAACATTGAATTTTCATTGTTTCCTTCAGGGTACTGAGATTGTTTTCTATCTCTGCATCAATTACATGATTGCTAGGTATTTGGGCCTGCAATCTCTCGCACTCTAGCCTTAGACAATCAAGCTTACCAGCTACTGAATTTATATTTCCATTCTTAAAATTCAAGTCCTGCCTAAACTATGACATTTGATACTCAAAATCCTGAATAAATGTTTCTAGTATACCAACAATAATGGAAGATTGCAATCCATTGGAAATTTCATTTTCTTCTAGTTGTTCTACAAGATCTGAAATTTCTAACTTCTTTGTTGTGAAATCAGTTTCAGAATCCTCCTTCAGTCTATCTATTTTCTGTTGAATATCAAATATTACAGTCCTCAATTGCAGCCTACCTTTCTCAAGAATGTCACTTAGCTCTAGCAGTTGTCCTTCATAAATTATGTTCTCTACACACCTCTCAATTTCCTGCCTTAGCATCTTCCCTTCATATTCTTCTCTTGTTGTTACTTCAAGTTTCTTTATATTCTGCAGCTGCAAACTGTTCTGTTTATCTAAAGACATAATAGCCTGGTCTTTCTCAGAGATTGACCTTTCCAAGAAGCTAATATGTTCATTATTTTCCTCTATAACCCTATGTAAATTCTCAATGTGCTCATTTTGCAAAGTTCCTTCTCTAACCAACAAATGACCTATCTCTTGCTGCATTTGTGCTCTTTTAAGTTCCTCAACCAGAGCTGCAATTTATTTTCTATTTGAAGAGTCGACTTCCTGTAGACTCTTTATCTGTTGTTCCAAGGCACTAATTATGTTTTCCTCTGCCTTTAACATCGTTTCCATCTCGAACATCCTCTCAGTTTTCCCAGCCAGTTGTTTCTCCTTCTCTTCAAGGAAAACCATCCTTTCATGCAACTTGCGCTGCATTCGATCTTTCTCGTGCATGAAGTCCATAACAATCCTGTCCTTATCCGATCTTCTTTCGGAAATATGAATCACCAGCTCCTCCTGATTGTACTGTAGAGTTTCCTCAAGCTTCCACAGTTTAGTGTCTCTATCATCCAATTTATCATTCAATGCAACTATCTTTGTTTCCTTTCTAGCTAGGGCCTCAGACAATTCCCCCAAGATGACATTTACCATTCCATTTGTAACCGCATTGGAAACCATCGCCGACACCAATAATCTGCCTTCCATTTCCTCAAGGAAATCTTGTGTATCAGAAATATAAGCAAGAAGATCTTGCCCATCCATGTTACCATCAAACCTTCCTGCTTTGTCCCAGTCTTCGACACTTTCGGCTTCCGAACATTTATCCATGTCAAATTTATGGTACTCAACTTCATGAAAAACATTGTTTCTTCTACCAAAAAACTCGGCCTCCATTCAAACAATTACAAATTCCAGGTCAAATGAATTTTGGGAGAGTACCAAACTAGAACCGAAATCTCTATCATCCAATTTATCATTCAATGCAACTATCTTTGTTTCCTTTCTAGCTAGGGCCTCAGACAATTCCCCCAAGATGACATTTACCATTCCATTTGTAACCGCATTGGAAACCATCACACACTACACACCACTTCCATTTCCCTCAAGGAAATCTTTGTGTATCAAATAAAGCAAGAAGATTCAGTTCATCCATGTTTACCATCAAACCTTCCTGCTTTGTCCCAGTCTTCGACACTTTCGGCTTCCGAACATTTATCCATGTCAAATTTATGGTACTCAACTTCATGAAAAACATTGTTTCTTCTACCAAAAAACTCGGCCTCCATTCAAACAATTACAAATTCAAGGTCAAATGAATTTTGGGAGAGTACCAAACTAGGAACCTAAAAAAAAAAAATTAAAAAAAAAAAAAAAAAACCCAGCCTGCTCCCTAAACCTACCAGGTCAAATGAAGACGGCATATCCAAACTCACAAGCCTTCATACTAAATCTTTGTTTTCAAAGATTACATTTATTTACCTATCGCCACAACTAGGTGAAATCACAACAGTATCCAGTCGTAAATAATCAGTGCCCAACCATGAGAAATCCAAAGGGCACTTAGCCTGGATAATTACTACTTTTCAGCCCTCCGAGCACGAGATCCAAATAATATCCAACCTAGTTATTGGCTACTGCAAGAGTGTCACCATTGCTAACATGGATGGAACTTGAGACCTGTGTCCGAAAAATTCTCCAAGTCACATCACAAATTCCAATGTATTAGTACATACATGAGATTATTAAATAATGCATTAGTTTGATCTATTGTTCTATTTGTTCTTGGGAATGGCGTCGATAGTCTCTTTCTGATGATAAATTATAGACCGTCGATAGCACTCATAAAGAAGACCTTTGAAATAATTTTATTTTACGATGCAACTGAAGGTGAATTATATTAAATGGTATATAATGTGTAATGCAGATGTCTAACATAAACATTGGCTCACAAAAGCTTGAATAATCCATATTAATCTATATCTACCAGAACTAATTGCAAAAAAATAAAAAGCATCCTCGTGGAAACAATGCTTATTAGTTTGATTTTATTTTTGGATTTGATTGATTTGAGAGCCCATTCATGTTCTTTCAACTACCCCTCCTCTGCAATTAAACATGTAAGTATAAGTGGACAGAGTGATTGGATTGGAAGATCGACTTAGTAAAATTGATGGCCCACGTAGTTACATAGAGATAGAGTGATTGCACATAGAAAGGTCCAGTTGCTAGTATATCCTCCTTTCCCCAAGATTGGCATCAGTGAACTAATAAAATCTCTGGGTATGTTCCATTAATGTAGTAAACGGTGATTGAAATGAAGTTAAATCTCTTTGTTGTCTTCCCATCATTACCATTTTGCAAACAAGAATCCATATGATTACTTTGCATTCCTGAGGGCATTCTGTAAACAAGAGTCCATATGATTACTTTGCATGCCTTTGAACTTATGGATGATTATTAACTGAATTTGTGGATTAAAGTGCCATTATTGCAAATGCTCTGTATTTTTATTTTTTTTTACATTTTTATTTATTTTCACATTTATTTATTTATTTATTTTAAATAATATTGTGTAAAATAACTTATTGAGAAAATAATTGTATTTGTGTTATTAAGGAATTTTTTTGCCATGAAGAATACATAGTGCAGTAATTGAAGAATACATAGTGCGACGACGGTGACAGATTTGATAATTGTCCAATTAATCGAAACAGATACACTTCAACCAAAACATGCAAAGATAATGAAATTATCACCTTTACCAATATCGATGTCAGAAAGTATGCTCCAAACAAAATTACTTTGATCTTTCTGACAATGTACATAAATACCCTATCCCTTCCTCTAGAGTTATAGGTAGGATTTCTTATTTGTGTGACAGATCTTGGTGAGATCGAGACATAAAATAGTTAATGAATATGTGTTCTTTAGATCTTATCTACTTGATATATATATATATATATATATATATATATATATAATTAATTTCTCTTCACTCAAAAAAGAAAAGAAATAAATTGAATGCACTCTACCTTGAGAAAACATAAAAAATAAATACATAAAAAATAAATCCATACTCAGACTCGTTTACTTACTTTGTGTATTTATATTTAAACTTGTTGTGTCGGTAAAAATAAACTACATGGACGTGAACATGAAATACTCCAAAGAAAAATGATATTAAATAAACTTTGACTTTGAATGAAAAAAAAAAACAAAACAAAACATGCACTACATTGGCCATCTCCATATTGTCATTTAAAGTTAAACTTTAAATTTCCTAAATATTTTAGGATAATAAAAGGATATAAATAATAAAATATATATATAAACAAGTTTTTTTTTAATACTGTGTAAAAGTAAACTAATGGTCTAGGAAATAGCACTAAATCTTGTCTTGTCATGTCTATAACAATCTTGTCAACCATAAATGCCTTACAAAACTAGCTTTACATACTAACCACTCTACCTATGATTAAGTGTCCAACCTAAATAGTGAAATTGTAATGCTTTGTCTGTGAAATCAAAATTATTATTTATTTTATATATGTTTAATATATATATATATATATATAATTTGAAAAAAAAAATATTTTCACCATTTCAAACTATAATGATATCACCATGCTTGCAAATTAAATAACATGTAACTTATATAGTGAAGTACATAGCAATCTTTACTTATCTCTTTGATCTCCATTATTTTTACTATTTTGTTAAATTTTGTTTTGCTTGTGTTTTAAAATTAGTAAAAAACATTGTATTAAAATATGTTGAATGAATATTTTATATATATACAAATTAAATAACATGTAACTTATATAATGAAGTACATAGCAATCTTTACTTTTATCTTTTTGATCTCCATTATTTTTATTATTTTGTTAAATTTTGTTTTGCTTGTGTTTTAAAATTAGTAAAAGACATATTGTATTAAAATATGTTGAATGAATATTTTATATATATAATGGAAAAAGATTACTAAATAAATATATATATGATGGAATATTTTTATTATAAATAAGTTAAATGAAAATGAATTATTAAATAAATGTATTATTAAAAAAAAAAAAATTACATTTTGAGACCAATAAAATAAGATTAGATAAGTATGTACATTTTAGATCAAGTAACATATTTCTAAAAATGTTAGAAAATTTAAAGGTTATATGTTTTTTGTTTTTAATTATTATATATTTTCAAAATAATTTAATTAAAATTGATTATTTAAAGAAAAATAAATAAATATTATATATATATATATATATATATATATATATAAATAAAATTACAACTTATATTTACCTTCCATTATTATTATTTTACTATTATTGTTAAAAAAAAAAAAATATTCATTCCTCAATATTGTTGACATTTAGTTTCTTAAAATGGTTTTAAGTAAATTTCACTAAGATTTGAATTACCAAGTGAATTTAGAGGAAAATGGATGCAGTGAATCTATTTGAAGTATCTATTGTAGCCTTGAAGTGGATCTAGTGAATCCATATAGAGCTCCATGTAATTCATAAAGCTACATATACTAATGTATTTTGGTAGTGTGTCATTTGTGTGTGTCATTAGTGTTATAAAATTATTAAAGTGAATGTTTTTGTGAATATGTTATAATGAGAAACACATTAACATTTAACTATTATAAAGTAACTTAATTATTGGATTAGAGTGATATTAAAAAAAAAAACATTTTTTAAAAAGGAAAATAAACAAAAATCACTTATTAAATATTATATTATAATTTATAAATTGTATTTTTTTTTCAATATTATAAATAAAATATTTTGAAAGAGATAATATAAGAAATTATTGATTCATAAAAGAGAGTCTAAATGAAAAAAAAAAAATGAAAAAAAACCATATTTAGTGAGGACATCAAATGACAATCAATTAGCGGTATCTTAGTCAATGTCCTTAAGCATGGGAAATTATGTGATGGCATATTTATTGTATCACTCAAGTTAGAGTGATAGTAAAGTCAATGATAATTGGTTATAAGTTTTAAGATATTCTAGGTGGAATTATATGCTTGGCTTAATGAAATTATAATCGAACTCAATATAAGATTTTAATTGGCTATCAAACTAGTATAGAACTTATGAAGAATAAATCTATAAGAGAAGCATGTCCTTTCATTAATTTAATTACTAATGGTAATAAAATAGAGTCAAGACATAGTAAGGTGCCTACTAAATAGGCGTAGTTGCAATCAATATATTAATAGCCTCAACATGTTTTAATCAAGTCATGGTCCAATGGGACCAATATAACACAAGGTTTGCTATTAGGAAAGACAAATAGAAGTTGTGTCATAAATTCTACTCATATTTTGAATGAGCATAACTTCGGGACGAAGTTTCTTGAAGGGTGGGTGTATGTAACGCCCCATATTTTGGCTTTAGGTAGTTAGAACTTTGATTTTTCTCATCTTAGTAATTCATTTCTTAAACAACTATTTGGACTTAACAATGTTGATATAGACATGTGACAAGTGTACATCTCGACCTATTTATGTGTTGCATACTATTATTTTCATTGTTATATGCTCATGACGATGATAACTCTTTGATTTGTTTAAACATGCAAATTAAGATATGGAATTTAGGTACATGGATATCGACTAAAAGTTATGTTGTGAATGCATAACAGAGGCAAGCCATGACAAAAATAAACATACATTTCTTAATTGAACACTAATACAAATATGGATTATTATATGAAATTATGATTTATATAAAATAGATATGAGTTATTGGTGAAATAACCTACAGGTTGAGGAGCTATGTGATAGTCAAATGACTACAATGATGAGGTAACATGGATGTTCTAGACATCAAGAAGATAGTGTATGTTATAAGTTGTACTTATGATTTAATTTATGGTTTCAAATATTGCTATGATCTATGGTAAGTGTGGTTTTGACAGGACACATGACTTTCCCAGAGTGATTGCTTGATTACCTGACTCTAAGAAAAGTAGTTGCACAGTATGGCTTGATGTAGGGTGTTGACCCTAGTTCTATAAGGAGGGATGGAGGTATTTCCCACCGTTTATCCTTCGAAACCTAGAGTCGTGGGAGGGTTGTGTGAAGTCACGCTCCCCTAGACATGTGATGACGACTGCTAGTTCCATGTTGGGGAAGCTTGGTCGAGATGTATGACACTTCCGCTTACGGGTTCTATTTGGAGTTAGTTCAATATAGTTGACGCTCCATCTTAGTCCAACAGAGGAAAGGATAGGATGGAAGATGGAAGTAGGTTAGGAAGGAAGGATGCTTCGATGTTAGTTGAGAATACTGATTGGGGATTAGAGATGCCACTATTTTTTACTCACTTGGTTCCTACCATGTTTAAAAACCTCTTTGATTTCCTATTGAAATTTTAAGTGTGATAATGAGTTATTGATGAATTGGTGTAATTTAGTTCGATAAGATTATTAAATGATGCATTACTTGATCTGTTGTCCTACATGTCTTGGTGATCATATAGGAAATATGCACTAGAGGAAATGGTTATTTATCGTTAGTACATGCATGAGATATGTGTCCGCTAGCTACGCACACATACTCTACCCATGTACACTAGTATAAGTAATTAATGTATTAATTATTAAAGTAAATTATTAACTATTTAACTGAATGTTTATTGAATATGTAAATTATATTGCATACAAATATCTAGAAACATTAAATACCTTTTTGACTTTGATAGATGGTAGGTGTGATGAGTTAAATGAGCATAGTGAGGTGTTATGTACATTTTGGGGAAATTTATCAAATAACATTTATTAGCTAGCATGAGAATAAAGACTTTTTATTTTATTTATTGTTGTTTAATGCAAGTCATTTATATTTAGTTTTATTTTAATATTTTCCCAAAATATCTAGGTAAGGGAGGTTGATGGATAATAATGAGGGGGTTGAGGATACTTCGGGAAGTTTGTATGGAAACTTGACAAATAGGGAGAAGAAGTAGAGAGGAGGGGGAGGATGGAGAGGTTTGAGCATGATGAGAGGTTGTGAAATTCTTGGAAGATATAATTCTTGTGATAGTTTTCTTTGAGCATTTGTGCTTTGTTGTTCTTGGAGTCACGGACATAGAGGGCCAAGAAACCGAAACGTTTCTTGGATCTAGGAAACCAGCTAGGCTCCTAGTTGGTAGGAAGGATTCCATTGTTTCACTCTGGGAAAGCAGGAAACAAATGCTTGGAAGCACCCAGTAATACATTACAACCGATGAGCTTCGACAAGCTAAGGAGGAGGTATTTTTCGGTGGTATTTTGTTATTGATATTTTTTATTTACTTTTGTTTTAAGTTCTAAATCATAGAATTAACATATTACTTATTTCATCATGTTATTTAAATTTATCATTGAGAAAATGTAGAAGAATTGTGTAAATGAAAATCAATGAAATTATGGTAAAACAAAATTGTTATTGTGTATGTATTTAATGGATGATTAATTTCTTAGCATCCTAGATGGGTGTTACACTTAAAGAAAATAACTCTTTCTCCTGATAAGTAAAGACAACCAACCTAACTACTTAACCAAAAAAAGAAATAAATTTTTATTTTTATTTTTATGTTTCAAAATAAGAAACTTGAAATAACTTATTTTTCTTTTCTTCTAAAGAAAGTAAAAGGGAAAAAGTGAAGACAACACAAGACCAAAAAATGACTTCTGGTCTACTACGGATCGCAGGGAGTCACTGACGATACTAAACAAGCTAATCAAAAAAGACTCACAAACTCGCCTCAAACCCTTTCAAAGAAAACACAAGCAATCTTTTTTAAAAGAAATAAGCAAACTGACATCAAACCTAGGCTAAAGACTGTAACTACATAGACCAGTACTAAATCAAGAAACCCTTGAGAAGTCAGACTTCAATCAAGGAAGAGGATGACTGCCCCTTCTTAAGAAAAAAACTTCTTGACATAGGCACGCTACTGACACTTAAGCATCCTGTGTATGTACGTGGGTTGTATAAAGGTAGGGCGTGTATGTACACATGCAGACCCTCTACAGGCCACGTACACCTTTGTAACTTCTAAAAAATGAAAACTAACAGTCAATATGATCATGCAGGGAGTACTCGTATGGAAGACCAAAATCCTTTAAAGACTCAACAACTTACAGAAATCCAAAAAGGGTAATCAAACCAATTAAAACACCCATAAACTATCCCCTAAAACCCTAGAGGTCTCCCCAGTATGGTTGCCAATTTTTCTATAGTAGGAAAACCCCTCTATGGACTACATTAGGGTTCAACATGTAGGTAGATATAACCGTCTAAAAGTCTCCTACTCTTTAGACTACCCCGAATATATCCCACATTCATACAAGAAATAAAAAGTAAAATGATCTGGTAACTCTACCTTAAACTCTGTGTCCGGTGTTGATCCTTTCACGTTCGATTACTCCTCGACTACAAGTCTCCTCCCAAGGATGACCTGCATTAACAAAAGACAAACAAGAAACTATGACAATGTATCTCATATATGAATTAGTGGGTTAGATGTCAGTATAAAACATAAATCGAACACAAAGATTGAACACATCATATTGTGGGATAGAAAAGTATTCCTTTTATTAATATCACAAAGTTTACTTACAATGAGATCGATGAGTGCTCCTTGAACTTGGTCTGGGATCCTCTTTACCTAGATCCAACTATGCTTCCACGTATCTTTATGCTCTCACACTTCTCTCTAGGGAAATGGCATAGGCTTATAATGGAGGAAAAAGGAAAGAATGGACAATTCTGGCACAAAATTCACAAGGTGGCTACAAATTCTTGGGGCAAGGAGGGAATGTGGAACAAGTAGAGTTTCACTGTTCTTATGCTTCTCTTATGAATGAGACCCCAACACTTCCTTTAATATGACAAAAGTATGTTTATTTGGTTGGGTGACGGGCTATAGGTGGTGGGACAGTTGGAAAACTACCCAATAACCCGTAATCTCAATGAATTCCTTGCAACTTTTTAATTTTTGCAACATTTGTGGGTATACGCAGGTTGTATTGGTGCATCTAGCATACGTATGCAAGATGTAGTGGTGAAGAAAGCGTGTGTACGTGAGAAGTAGTGGTGCAGGGTGCACACATCTTCAAAAATATGGTTTTAAAGAAGAGTTGCTCAGTGATGGCTTGGCAAAAATAGTAAGTAATAGGGCCAAATGCTAGGTATGCATGTATGGTGCAATTTAGGGTTATAATATGCATATTCATTATCTTAGTATTGTATGTTGATGATATGCTTTTAACAAGCAAAAGCATAACTGAAATCAACAAGTTAAAGGCTCAAATGGCTAGGACGTTTGATATGAAAGATCTAGGAGCAACAAAGAAAATTTTAGGCATGGAGATATTCAGAGACAGGAGGAATGGTAAGCTTTGGTTGTCACAATAGAAGTATGTCTAGAAAATACTTTTAAGGTTTGGTATGAACAGTGTGAAACTAGTTTTTGTACCTTTTTCTTCCCATTTTAAGCTTTCTTCAAGTTTATGTCCTAGTACAAAAGAAGAAAATGAATATATGTCTTGAATACCGTATGCTAATGAAGTAGGAAGTTTAATTTATGGGATGGTTAGTACAAGACCAGACATTCCAAATGGATTTGGGGTTGTCAACAAATATATGGAAAATCCAGGTAAAGGGAAATGGGAAACAATGAAATGGGTTCTTCGGTATCATAGGGACACAAGTGATTATTGTATCACCTATAATGGTGGTTGTGAGTTAGTCTGTAGATATGTTGATTTTGATTTTGCAGGTGATCTGGAAAAAATGAGATCAACTTCAGGATATGTCTTTACTCTTGCAGGTGGAGATATTAGTTGGATTTCAAAGCTACAGAGCATTGTTGCCTTATCCACTACAGAGGCAAAATACATAACTACTTCATGTGCTTTCAAAAAGGCAGTTTGGTTAAAAGGTTTGTTTGGTGAGTTTGGAAGAATGCAGGACAAAGTAAAGCTACTTTGTGATAGTCAAAGTGTTATTCACTTGGCCAAGAATCCAGCCTACCATAGTAAAACTAAACATATTCCTATTAAGTACCATTTTGTAAGACATGTCATTGATGAAGGTGGAGTTTCTCTTGAAAAAGTTCATACAAAAGAGAACTGCGTAGACATGTTCACAAAACCAGTACTTTTAGAGAAGATACGATAGTGCTTGGTTTCTCTTGGCTTGCAGAAAAGGTGATGAACAAAATAATGAGCAAGGTATCAAATAATTTTGTTGTCAAGGTGGATATTTTTGAAACGGTTGACAACATAACTCTTCTTCCCAGGAATGGTCATCAATCTCAGCTCTGTTTTTGTAGATTGGTTGAATAGGTGTCAATTCCGCTAGCACATGCAGAGGAGAGAATTTACTACTCGGTTATTAATTTGTTTTGCTATGACTGTAAACCTGGACACTATAAGACTGTATAATATCCATTCAATGATAATGAGATGGAATCGATACCTGCTTGGTGGATGTAGGTCAAGGTTAGGTGAACCACGTAAATGACTGTCTTTTATTTTTCCATTTGATATATGTGTTTGTTGCGTATTAAGACATATTATGGTTATCAAATTAATAATTGGAATCTTCTACAATCAAGGTTGGAAATTGACGGAGACCAATCGGCCCTCGGGACCGAGATCCGCTCACAGGATCGTTCCTTAACCCCTTCAATATGGATTGGCTCTTTTGGATTCCCTATTGGAATCTCCTTTCGTTCGATCCACAGGTCCTTTTTTTCGCAGCTCGCAATCTCGCGAGTCCGCGAGTCGTGACTCTCGACTCTTCCTCTCTAATCTCGCAATACCCGAGATCGTGAAATGGGTATAGCCCTTTCTTTTGTTAGCATCCTCCTTGCGCAACCTCCGGCTAGGCTAAGCGCTAGCCCTTTTCGCCTCTCGCGCCTTCGTGAGTTCAAAGGTCCAACCTTGACACCTTTCTTTCCCGAACCCCCGAGAAATGATGTTGACTTTTTTCCTCTCATTCTCGCTACTCATGACTTCGCGATTCGAAGGGTCGATCTCACGTAGTCTTATCTCGCGAATCCCTGAGACACAAGAGGTCAACGGGGTGTTGACTCCTCCCAATATGTGACAATTGTCCGCCTGCCTATTTCGCGGGCCCACTGTGTGTTTCTGTCACGTGTCTCTCATGCCCAACTTCTTCACTTCATGACCTCGCTTCTCGAAGCGCTACCTCCGTTGTATCCCGACACCCAAAATGTCGAGATCCTGATCTTCTCGCTACCTCTTATCGCAACTCGCGATTTCAGGACTTTTGGGACAAAAGTCTCGGCTTCCTATCCGCCGATATGCTGAAATGGCGAAATTTTGACACGTCGTCAATGCGGGTCCCATGATGGAACTTACGTCCTTTTTGTAATTTTGAACTTTGCGACTTCGCGAATCCAGATGCTGTGCTCTCGGACCTCCGACTCATGAAACCCTGAAATGGTCAATGAAAGTCTGACCTCCGTGTTAGCGAGCATGCCACCTGTCCATTTTCAGATGGATGGTCCTGATCCTCTTCGCGACTTCGCCACTCATGAAGTCAAAGAGCTTCCCTCTCTGAACCCCGATGTCTGAATCCCTGATAGAGAGGATCTCATGACACATGTCCTTCTTCCAGCGAACGACTCAGTTTCCTTCGCTATTTCGGGACTTCGCCTTTCGCGATTTTGCGAATCTCGCTACAAGGCTTTCGGTTACCCAACTCACGAAACCCCGAAATGAAATTTACGCGGGTGATCCAACGATCATTGTTGGTTTGGATCCTACGGTCCGATTCCCCCGAGATTTCACTTCAAAAAATGCTTATTGTAACTTCCCTGCTCCTTTGCAAGATCTGACGGTTCTCGGAACCTCGTGAATTCTCCATGGAGAATTCCAACCGTCAATTTCCTCCTTGACGATTCCTGAGAAATGAACAAAGTTTTCTCTTACGAAACTTGTCCTCCTGCAAAACACCTTTGTTGTACCTCCTTCCGAAAATTGAAGGCACTACCTCTTCTGAGCTTTTACCACAACCTAGAGTCTTCAAAAAGACTCCTGCATGCACTCCTTGCAGCAATTCGTCAAATACTTCCGAGTATTTGAATTCGTCGACTCTGCGCACTCTCTGAGACAGTAGTATTTCAATAGTTTCACTCAGGTTGTAACTCTGAGACTTCACTCGGCCTGCACACTCCTTGCACGGCTCCTGTGCTCAACTGGAACTTCTGCGAGAATGAGAACAAGGTTACCTCTCCTGAGCTTGTAGAGACGAACTCTGACTTCTGTCAATGCACACCTTGCGGACAATTTGACTGCACTCCTTGCAGGAAAAGTCTTGCTCAGACAAAGAAACAATTGAAACTCATTCTCTACTCTCCCTCTCTATAGATTTCAGACATTCAATATGAAATCATACATTCACGCATCAAAGCGAATGCATAACAAAGGGTAGACAAACATATCTCAATCAGCATGTACAAACACAGAAAACAATTGAACACCATTAGTCTGAACTAAAAATCTTTGTATTAATCCAGAACTTCTGTACATGGGTTTTTACACAGCTCTATGCTTCTTCTCTCCTATGCTCTCTCTGATTGATTATGCTGCTAATGTTACAATGATACAAGTGAGGGTGTTTATTATTGTTTTCCCTCCTCACTCTAAACTGTCTAATCTAAGAATTCAAGTCTACCTACTTACATTCATTAACATAAATGTCTCTTAGTCCTTCAGATGAGAGCGGGACGCTCAAGGTCTGATTACAATCTACTAGTACGCCTTTCCTTAATTATCTCATTTAAGTTTGGCGTATCCACTTCAAAAACATTCAAACAATTCATCATGTGCCAAAATGCATTGGTGCTTGCCCCCACGCTCGCTTGTTGTTGGCGATGCTCCTGCATCATACTCCCTCACTTGAAAATTTTCATTGGCTCCTATCCATGAGCTCTCGGATGGTCTGTCCATGCTTCTGGATTTTTGCTTCATTTTCCCAGCTGGCATCTTCAGCTGGATGTCCCTTCCACTTGACCAAGTATTCAAAATATTCCCTTCTCCTGGTCCTCTTACTAACTCTTTTGTCTAGTATGCTTTCCATTTGTGGCTTCTCTGCAACTCGCATCTGCTTAGTCCACTGAACCTCTAGTTTTTCACTACCTACTTCTGCTTCCTTAGCTTTGTATGGGAACAAATCTGACACATTGAATATCGGAGAAATTCCGATCCCATCGGGTAATTCAATCTCATAAGCATTTGCCCCAAATTTATTCAAGACCTTACATGGTCCGATCTTCTTCATCTTCAGTTTGTTATATGTCCCCTTCGGGAACCTTTCTTTTCTCATATGTTCCAGAATCAAATCACCAACCTAAAATTGAAGTTGTCTCTTGTGTTGATCTTCTTTGCGCTTATACTCTTGGCTCGAGCTCTACAATCTCTCCTTCACCTGGCTGTGAATTTTTTTCATTTCTTCTGCAAAATCATCTGCACTAGCACTCCTAGTTGCATTCTGTTTTGAATCCCTCAGTTCATATAATCCTCTTGGATGTGTCCCATAAACAATTTGGAATGGACTTTTCCCTGTTCTTCTGTTGATTGAATCATTATAAGAAAATTCCGCCTGTGGCAGAATATTGTCCCACTGACTGTGGTGTTCTGTCACCAAGCTCCTCAACAAGTCTCCCAAACTTATGTTCACAACTTCTGTATGTCCATCTATCTGAGGATGATAAGCTAAACTGAACGACAAGTTTGTTCCCAACTTTTTCCATAAGGTTCTCTAGAAGTGTCAGACAAACTTGGTGTCTCGATCTGAGACTATGCTCCTTGGTAAGCCATGAAGTCAAATGACTTCTTTGAAAAACAGATAATCAATGTGAGTTGTGTCACTAGTTTTCTGACACGGTATGAAGTGTGTCGTATTAGAAAATCTGTCTACCACTACAAAGATCGAGTCAAACCCTCTTTGTGTTCTTGGCAGCCCCAATATGAAGTCCATGCTTACTGCATCCCACAGCCTCTCAGGTATGGGTAACGGTTGATATAAGCCTACATTCTGCCACTTCCCTTTTGAATGCTGGCAAATTCTGCATCTATCCATGAATCTTTTGACATCTTCTCTCATTCCTGGCCAAAAATATGACTCGTTTAACTTTGAGAACGTCTTAGCATGACTAAAATGTCTGGCCAATCCTCCATTGTATTTTTCCTTCAGCAAATTCTCCCTCATGGATGATCTAAAAATGAAGAAGACTTGAAAAACTTGAATAATTATTGCAAGTGAAATGTATGTGTTTAAAGCAATAGGATCAATTTGCAACACATAAATTAAGGATTACTTATGAAAAATACACATAGACAACAGCATAAACATTGAACATAAACACATGTGCACAACAATTGATAAAGGAGTTCACCCCTCTTCTGGGCTACATCTCCTGGTCCAGCTTCCA
>SNQJ01S0146948.1:0-23830 GCA_010110895.2 Picea sitchensis | reverse complement strand
TCTTTATACCAGTTCTTGGCTGCTAGCACCCTTTCTCTGTTCTGTACCTTATCAGTAGTGCTTTAGCGGGATTTTCACAGTCCCGTCAACAACCTTTTGACCGCAGCCTTTCCATGGTCACCCTCTGCTTGAGGTTGTTCATTATTGGCAACTTTCTTCCTCAACAGTTCCAATATTATTCCTTTCTACACATGACATACACCATAGGCACATTAATCGTCATGTAAATTAAAATGAAAATATCATAGCATTTAATTAATAAAAACATTTTCAGGCATGTTTAGCATATCTGTATGCACTTCATCACATTATCCTTAATGTTTTTCATGAGTGTAACACAACAGTTCTCAATTTATTTCACAACATTACAACCATCATTATTATGGTGTCAAATCATTTGCATTCATCAATGTACTAGCTTTCTCATCCCATAGAACGTAATGCACAACAAGGAAAGAATTGAGGGATCTCCCCTTCTTCCAATTCTTTCTACATCGCCTGGGACTTTTCAACCCAGTCAAGTTATCTCTAAGGTCTCACTACCTTTCCTTAACCACAGCTTCAACCGAGCCATATCAGTTAAACGTACCCATTTATTCATTCAATCATACTCAGGGGTTTACCGGCCTCTTACCAACCATACTAGTTTCCACAACTGCTCTTTTTCTAAGCATCATTGGGTTAGTCTCATCCTAACTCTTAGGATACTTCAGCATGCTTTAGTAGCAACTCTTTTCTCATAATGAATCATGAACATGTGCATCCTACACTCTTCCATTATGTTATCAGAATGGCCAATATTCGGTTATTAGTCTTCTATTACTTACATGATTCTTTCAAAATGTAATCCGGGATTCTTATACATGGATAGGCCTTGCAGCCCATTGTCCAACCTTCAACAATTATCAGGGTTGTGACTCTGATCTACTGACAGAGACCTTATACAGTTCCTCCACCGGGAACTCCTTCAGCATGCAACTTCCTTGTTGCAGATCCATCACCACTTGTGATGGCCTTAACCTTGAGTCAGCCTTTTAGTGGTCTACCAAATATTCCCCTTAAGGAATATAAACATGCATCTTTGTTAACTTACATCTATGATGTACTTAACCACTTTCATAATCCTAAGCCCGTATGTAGCTATCATAGGTATATTTCATAGCCTACATACATTTCCATTTTTATTTTTTTTAAATCAGTCATCTCAGGATTGTTCACAATCCTTCTCATGTGATATTCAAAGGCATAAACATTTGCCTCTTTCCATGACATTAGAGAATCCTCACTCGTTTACTCTTTCATTTAATTGCACTGGATTTTCCTGGGGGAATGGAGTACATTCCCCTTAAGCTATCATTCAAGACGGAACCTTCGTGACTCTTTAGAACGGAGTCAACCATGTATCCATGGTATTCATTCAATTTTGGCAAGTGTAATTCTTGCCTCACGTTTCACTTATCAGGGCAATCATATTGGACCTCTAGTATACTTATACTTTTACATCATACATGTGCATTACTTGCACGTTTAATAACATTCAGCCCACTATGCGGTATTAATGCTCCGGGCTTCCTATTATGAACCTTTACAATGCATTAACCTCCTTTTCAGTAGGAATTGAACACAACTAATTATTCATCATACGGTTCGCCTTCTCCTCATTAATGTGACCAGCGGTGACCACCGATCGAGACTAAAGATTAGCCGCGTTTTAGCGTTCGAGTTTCTATTACTGGGAACTCTGTTTCCCTCGATTCCCGAGCTTAGATGGTACAGAAATGTACCTCCAAAATGCTGAAATGCCAATCCCCGACATTCTCCTCCAAGGAGGTGTCTCCCCGGCTCATCACGTTTCGTGACTTCGGAACTCTTGATGTCAAGCGTTCCGACTTTCTATATGTGGGATTCCCAAAATACCAATTCTCGATATCTCGATATGACCGTAGACCCACTCCTCTTTGTGTTGCATTATTGAGACTTCGGGGTTTTCATCACCGAGAGTCTAGATTCCTCGTCTCCAAGACTTCCAAAATGCCGAATACCGATATGCCAAAATTGACATCCCTATGCATCCCCTTGAAGGCACCGCCGAGTTTCACATTTGGTGATCCAGGATATACCAAGGTAGCAGTCCGCCTATACTTTGTTTGATTGCAGAAATACTGGTGTGCCACTATAGAGAGATCAATGATAACTATCCAATCCGCATCCTACAACCCTGATCCTTTTTTGGCATTTTTTTGGGGGTCCAAGGTTAGAACTCTTTCCCGCTTTCATCCAGATAGGAGTGCTGAAATGGCTCCCTTCGGGGATTTTCCCGAAGCCTCAATCCTCCACCACTTGTCTTCTAGTCATGAATGGTCCCGACACTTTTGGGACTTCGTGGCCCAAGACCTCTAGTCTCCAGAACTCTTACCTCTCGGACTCTCAGTATCCGAAATTGCGAAATTCTCTGCAGACTGATCGGTCGGATAAGCTCCTGATCAAGGGCTATGATCTTTTCGTGACTTTCTCATTGCTTATCCAAAGTCCTTTCGTTTTCAATTATGGTATCTCCTCGCAACTAAACAATGCACTACTTCTCCGAGATCGAACAACTTGAACATTTTGGTTCTTTTGAATGGATCTTGACTCTTGATCCTATCTAATCTTCAAAACTCTTTTTTGAAGGTTCTCTGCTATCTCTTACGACTTTAGGTTACTTACAGGACTAATCTCATGGTCATAACTCTATGCGGATATTACCCTCTCTTTATGAGAACAATCAATAAGGGTCACTCTTGGGAATTAAAAACAGTACCAAAGGACTCCTCTTAATATTTCTCAAACAAATTATCCTTGTTGTTAGTCTAACCATTATAGGTGTCGACCCTACATATTTTCATCGAGTTTTTCAATGGTGAGGAGTTATAGGCTCGGAGTTTAGTCTTTTAATAATGCAGTAATAATAAATTCCTAAGGATCCTACCAATCCTTACCAGATTCCCAAATCATGAAGGAGTTCTTCTTTTGGATCTTAATTCTTACCTAACTAGCCATCTCAATTTACCGAGACTCTACACGCTTGCTTTAGTAGGTAGCCATCGATCACACTATAACAAAGCAACTCGGTTTCATGTCCTTTTCTGTGCAACTTCATAACAATTTATTCCACCTATGTATTCCTTGGGTCTTATCAATATCTTACGATGGGTGCATTTTCCTACTCCTATAAGAGTAGTTATCATTTTGACAAAGGAACATATGAATTCCCTTTCTTTGGAGTCCGACAAGAAATCCCAAAATAACTTGAGGTTCAATCTACAACCCCTTCTCCTTAAAGGGAAATGGAGATAACAACATCTCCTTACGAGCTTCATTTTTATGAGCTAAGCCGGGCCAAGTGTTGTAACCATGCTCGATACCAATTTGTCACACCCACTACGACAACTAATATTTTTCGCCTTTTCCCTTCCCTTTCATGGGGAACATAATCCTGAATTCCCTATGGGGCTGATGCACGCCTACCATCCCTTATCCTTACAATGTGATCATTGTCACCATGATACCCAGGCCTTACCCGGTGTTTCGACTTTTGTGATTAATCAGCGATGCGTAGTGTTCTCTCTTGTCTCTCAAAGTGTCGAAATCCGAAAGGGACCAACAGTTTGTCTCATCTAACAATGCCTTGGATTAAAACATGGAACTCCACCTTTCAGGGTTTCACAGCACCAATTTTTGCGGTAGAAGGGGATGAGGGGTTCATACCCTTGGTTTTTCTCGGGTGCCAATGCAGAAAAACCAAATCTACATCGTAAACCATGTCGAGGTTCACAAGTTGGGAATTCAAGATTGGCATGTACCACTCAGTTGCTTCTAGATATCTCGGGTGTTGAAATACCAAGACATCAAGACTTATTCGTGCTATTATTATTTTGGGGTTTCGCGAGTCAGGACTTCATGCGATTGGTGAATTACAAAGGGAGGCCGATACAGGGTTTCCGGTGCCAAAACATCGAAACATCAAAACTCTAACGCCTTGTCATTTTCGAGTCTCGCAAAATTAGGGTTTAGGAATTTGGAAATTACAAGAGACTTGCCAGCAGATATCCGGATGCCAAAAGTGATGGGTTAGATCTATACCATTGTCCATACGGATCAAAGATTGAGAATAACCCTCCGCGATTTGTTGATTAGCGAATCCTAGTTCTTCACCACCACGATGCATCTAATTGGAAATGGTGGCTTCGGGATGTTCGCCACCTATCGTCCAATAATCCAATGGTTGAAGTGATTTGGGGACTTCTTTCGTTACCTATCTCACGGATCAGCGATTTGGCCGGTCCCCACTCGATCTGGGGTTATATACCATCGGTGAAATCCTTTTTCTTCCCACAAAACTGCAATCCACATTGTGTCCTAAGCGTGGGATTTCAATAGTCATATCACACTCTACGGGTTGATCCCAAAGGGATCTTGTTGCTCTTACGTCCACGAGCTTTGGCTTTCTTCCATATCTCGAAAGATTCCAACGCTTCAAAGGGTCCTCGACCTTCCCCGATTTTCCTACGGTGAGAAGTAGACTATTGGTCTCGCCGACGCACTTATGAGCAGTGTTTTTCCTCTGAACTTTCGGCTATGGAAGGGTTAAAGAGTTTTCACTCCATTCTCACGGGCCCGACTCTTAAGAAGGAGTCTTCCATGCGCCTTATTGCTCATTCGTCGAGTCTAGGACTTGAGTGAGTCTTAGTCTCTACTTGCCTTGTAAGGAGCCTATGCATGGCTACCACTACCTCTCTCGAGCTTAACAAAATTCATCCTCCAAAGGACTCTAGACAACTAGAAAGGTTGGCATGTACCTTGAGGCCCATGCAAAAAGGTCAACAAACTCCCAGTTCGTGGCTCTAACTCAAGATGCCTCAGGACATAAGTATTTCTGATTTGCAATCATGTCCTATCCATATAATCTCTTACTGGTCTAATTATATAGCCAAGCAGTAGGGAAAGAGACACAGTATATCCATTCACAAATCAAGCGCAATTCCTGAAACATACACAGTATAACCAAATTCATGCCGAGTTACAGCTAAATTACAGGTAATAATCCTTATCTATTACAAGTTGCCACCAACCAACTGACTATGGTTGAGTGATTTTCCACCCAACCATGGGCTCTTCTTGCTCAATAACTTTCGTAGTAGTCCACCCCATGCCAAACCATGATATCACCAGGGAACTCTCACTCTTCTCAAGGGTTCTCTCTATGTTTCAGTCTCTGTTTGGGTCCTGTTTTCTGCAACTCGGATCTTTCTCACTCATTTGTGGCCTCGACAAGGTTTCTAATATGTCCTTCGGCATCAATCTCCATGGTTTTGTTAAGTGATCCAACTGGAAACTGATTGCTGCCTCTTCCCTTACGACCTCAGGTTCTCATCTTTGTTTCCTTCTCCTCTCCCACCCATTGTCCCTCTTACCTTGGGCCGGGGTTTCGCGGTATCTTATTCAACTACGTGGGAAAGGGAAACTTCGAATCTGCCGGTCCTGCCGATTACTTCAATGGAAACAACCCATGTTTCCATTCATGGGTGGTTGGTGATTCAACCACCGTTCTTTCTTCATTATTTTGCTTTCCTTTCCTTGGGGTTTCAAAGGAGGTTTCTTACCCTTATCCATGAAATTTTTGGGTTATTTGATATATGAACCCTCTCTTATATTTTTTCAAATTCTTCCTCTAGTGATATCATGGTCCAACCCCACTTTCAAGGCTTCACCCCCGCAGTGGAGTTATTGGCAACTCAAATAATACACACATTTCCTCATGCATTAGCATGGTAATTCCCTATTCTATGATTAATTACAAAATGGGGGAAAAAAGGGTGTTGCAGTGTAGCTATCTCATGGATAATGCTTGGAAAGAAGGATCAATGGAACCACAGATGGTGTTCCGAGACGATTACATGGGTAGGTTTCTAGGTGGTCAACATCAGGATCATTATTGTATTGGTTTTACGAGTTGAAGGTAGTACCAAATTTTGAGAATTGATGACCTTCTGTATGCAGGAACAAATTTCCATCAGGATCTAGAGCTACCACAGCCCCCAGACTTAGAACATGGGGACCTGAAAATCAATATTTGTGTTTTTATTTCTTTTCTTTTGGAATTTTAAGATATTTAATTTATTTTTGTGGGTGCATACTAACACAAGAGTTTGTTGGGCCAGAGGGGTGGGGTCGAGATCATCAATGTTATAGTGAGGAGGATTTTTCAAGCCGAGAGGGAGGTGGTATCAGTGACGAACTACGATCCATCCAACAGAATCTAGAGGGGATTACTATGGAGTTCTTGTGACACAAAAATACGAGATACCCGATCACATGAGGCAACATGCGAGGGGAGTATCTGGCCCTATCCATCTATTTATCTAAAATTTCATTCATACTGCATTGTGTTTCCATGAACACTGGACGTGAGTGGCTTGTTATACCCTATCCTACAGATAACTAATGATATTATGTCTCTATGCCCATAGGTCCTAGACATATAGATGCCGAGAGGCATATTTACTTGAGCTTGGACCTAGAGGGTCCATCCTTCTTCTACTTCAGTGCCTCCATTACATTAGATTAGCGAAACATCATCCATCGACACGGTGTTGAAGTAGAGGTGGGTATTTCTACATGGTATGAATGCAGGTATCATGGTATGTGTGTCACTCGATTCTCAAAGAATTTGAATATGTGCATTTAATTATCTTTTGCTTCATGACATTTGCTTGGACATTATGCCTTTTTAACTTTCCCATACACGGGAGATGACATAATGCCCTATCAAGTTGTTTCTCTTATGATTGAGAGTTTCCATTAGATTTGGGATTATAAAAGCGTCTATGCGTCCATTCCTTCCATACTTATCACTTTTCATCATCTTCCCTACTCATCTATCCCCTACATTGGTTCGGGGTGGATTTTCCAAGCTATTAACAGTTGTACCTTGCCTTGTTGAAAGAAGGGGCTAAGGCCTGGAGGGTAAAAGTAGCTGAAAAAATAAAAATCAAAGATAAAACCTTGAATGCCACTACAGGATCCCTGAGAAAGAAATAAAGGCTTCTCAACAAGAAAAGAGGGGACCTATAAAATAAATATAAAAGTCAACGCCTAGTCGGTGGATAGGGGGTCTCATCCGCAGGCCAACCCTAATGGGTCCATGGACGTAGCGATTATGACACTACTATTCATGTCCCGGTCACCACACCGGGGTGAGAGTGTCTTGGTGGCATATCAAGAAGGGTCTCATCACAGGCCAAACTTCTCATCTTCTTAAGAATGCTTGGTAACTTTGTCTGTGATCATCCACGCTAGGAAGTTTCCTCCATCTATTCTCTTGAAAGAGAAAGAAATAAGATAAAGAGAAAAAATGCACTAAATGAGCTAGGAAAAGAGTGCATCCATGACAGGTGTATCTCACCCTCTTCAAAGGGAACCCATGGGTAAGACCTACATTTCCCTGTCATTGTGCACCCTTTCCCAAACATCCCCCACCATCTCATGCACTTACATGACCTAGATTGGGTTTCGCAGAGCACCCGCACCTAAAATTAGCCTAATAGGATGTTCTAAAACCCTCTCCAAACTTGTCTTTTAGAATAGCATAACGACTTTGAGCACTTGTCCGGGAAAAAGGGGTTTTATCTGTGTTTGGAGTAACCCGGTTGGTATATGTGATTGACATTGCTATGATTCTGTGACTTATGAGCCATGGAGGGAATACTTGTTGTTTCTATATGACCATGCCCAACGGACATGTACATATGGGGAGATGTTTAGCTTGGACCTCCATAGGGATAAAATGCCACCATATGGATGTTGAGACCCGATCAGGGGGCAGAGACAGGACGTAGATGGTCAGAGGTTTTGCACCAGAGAATAGGATGACGTTCCACCAAAGACAACCTTGTAGGCCTTGACCCAGGGGGGTCTTTCCTTTTTCCCCTGAACATTGGCCTTGGGATGCCCATGAATTCACCCTTGTGACCCTTGGCGTCCCTTAACATGTTAGACATTATGGAGGTATTTGTGTGCCAAGAAGCACATGTGGCATGATCCGTAGGCCTTGGAAGGCCTAGAGTTTTGCTCATGGAGGCCAAAATCTCACTTATGAGGCCCAGCGTCACCCCTAGGAAGGCATGGTGTCACCTCTTCTACACATTTTAGGGTTTTAATTTTGTTGATTTTTATGTAAAAAATGGATTTTGATGTAACTAGCCATGTCGACCTTTTTGACCTAAATTTTAATTAAATGTCATTTGAATTGTATAAATGAGGGAATAATCCCTTGTATTTTCACATGCATTATTTCACTCACACAAAGAGTGAGGTCTAAGGTGGCCTCTTTTAAGGCTTATTTGATGAACTAAGTGGTGCACAACTCTTGGGGATTTTTTTTTATTGGTGATTTTTGGCATTTTCATGGTGGAAGTCTTCAACTAGGGCTTGTATTCTAGATTATTCTGGGTGAATGTGAGTGAAAATATACAATTCTTCCTTCTTTCAATGGTTACATGGTATCTTTTTCTTTCCATTTATTAAGATTATAAAATTGCCAATTAATGAAATAATATCCATGGAATCCATGATAAATTATCTTGATCTAAAGAAGAGGGAAAACCGCTAGGGCCTAGGGTTACCACTTCCTAGTAGTCGTTTTCCTCCTAGGGTTTAGTGAATGGCCCAGGGCCTTGGGTTACCAATACCTCAACCATCCTCCATCTTGTCTATAGTTCACTTATTATCATTTGATTCCCCTTATTGTTCTTGCAAAAGTGACTCCCATTTACCCTAAAGGCACTAGTTCATACCTTACATTTGATTGATTGATGAAAACAACCTTACTTCAAGGTCGTTGCTAACCATTCCTAACCTTAGATTAGACTTAACTTACTAATATTCTTGTTGTTGTTATAGAAGAAAGATACATCCATGTAATAAAGCAATAAAATCTCCTAAAAGGAAGTGTTAAGATGATTTTACATTGCCTTGTTTGCTTCTGACAAATGCCTAGCATATTGCTAATTTTAGGTTATGATTTTGGGTCATTATTGGAAGCTTTGTTGAGGAATAATTGTGAAGCTATCATTATATATACATTGTTGTTATAAATTTGTGTTGCTTCATATTTTATATCAACTTATTTATTTTGTTCAAAGTCCAAGGTTTTATGAAGTGATAATATCAATTGGTACTTGCAAATGATGTTTTTCTTGTTGTCTTGTTCTGTGTGGGTACACTTAAGAAAATATTTGATTCATCTTATTAAAACCTTTAGGACTTCCCCGTCCCGGTCACGGGTAGCCAAGGAGGGGAAGAACTTTCTTGATTCTATTACCTTTGCCTTCTCAAACCTCCGGTCTTGGGGATGTCTCCCATGGGATACTACCCTTGTTGGTTTAGTATCTCTGAGTTATACCTTTAACATGATTGACCAGGTTCAGGTCTACTAGGGACCCAACAAAGCCTCTAAAACTATCGACCCTCGGTGAAGCTAGAGACAGTGGCGCAGGAGTTACTTCTGGGTCTCACGAGGATGGTGGATGGGTGGCTTCAAGGTGTTGCTCAAGTGTTTTGCGGGTCCATGATTGAATGGGGATCCTGGAAGTGTGTGATAAGGTTCTGTTGGCTTGTTAAAGAAATGTATTGTGTTCCCAATTATGCGTGTAATATAATGAAGCTCATTGGCTCCATTCGTCGTGCTAACATCTACTCATAAATGGTAAAAGGGCCTGACGTTCGATCACATAACCGCGGGGTTTTGGTGGTTCACCCCACAGGATATGTCCACAAAGATATCCCTGGCTCTCGAAGCTCTTCTATTATGGAGTTCCAAGAATTACAGCGGCTTCACGCGCAGGCCTCGTCCTCAGGTCAGAGTGAGGATGCATTGCAGGAAGATATATCTGCCATGCTCCTGGACCTATGGTGCAACCTTCCAGTATCTACCCTCGCGCCCCTTCTACAGCTCAACCAGCTTACAAAGGTGGGTCATTATGACAAAATTATTACAACTAGTTATCAAAATGGGACTCCTTCCTCTTGTCATATCTTGGGACTTTCGGCGTGCTACTCTTACCCTCTCTTGCCCTCTCCCGGTGTCTATGTTTGTATGTTTCCTGCTCATCAGCCATTGATATTACAAAAAACCATAACCCTAATGTCACTAGGTCTTCCATGCATGCGGTGTGCCTTTCTTCCTTCAGGTTATTAGTTTCCTCGTTACGTGCCTTTATTCCAAAATGGCCTTTCTTTATGGTTTGGCTTTTTAGCTAAAATGAATACGAACACTAACATGTGAAGCGTCAGGAGCCATCTATTGTGTCCATCGAAACCGATCTCCTTGTGATAAACGGAACCGATCCATGAAGAATACGTTTCTTGTGTTTGAGCCTGCACAATGTTTTCCTTGAGTTTGTCCAATATATGCACTATAATCTCGTCGTTGACCATCCTTTCACATTCTTCCTAGGTTTGTGCCATACATGTTTTGGCTTCATCTTCTTGTGAAATGACCTATATTTCTCTGGGCGGTTCCTTTGCGGAGCCTTGGATTTCAGCACCTACCGTGTCTGGGTTATGGGTGTGCTTATGGTTTATTCATGTCTTGGCGTACTTGCTTGGCAGCTCCATGATGAACGGTGTATTTTTCCTATGCTTGAGGTCTTAGATCATTGCATTGATCATTTCTTCTTCCTTATACCACTTATGTATTTTCTGATCCTCCTCTAGATTTTTCCAAATCTGTGCTGCATTCTCGAACAAGTCAACTACTGTGCTAACCTACTTCTCTATCTCCTGCAACTGCATTGTTGCTTCTTGTTTCCTTTCCTCCTCACCTCAATGGGTGGTAGGTGTGAATGCTCAGTTCTCAATCTGGTGGTCGATCGATTATCACACCAATCACGATCAATCTTCTGCGATATCCATCCGGTTCAACCATGCAACGACTTTGTTTGGGATCTTCTAAGTAATCTGGCTAACTACGCTCGGTCCCCTTATGCTTTCCTTCTCATATTTGGTCTCGAACTTAGCCTACTTGAGTATCAATTACAGTTTGTCTTGATTGTCCTTTGTCTGCTACAATTTTTCTATCTCCATGCATGCGCGATATTGTACCTCCTTTGTAACGTTGACATGTAGTTTATACAAGGCATTGGTTGGTATCCACAGAAATAACAACTGTAGTAGATCCAAGTCCTTGAAGTTAATACGCCCCACTATTTCATCCATGTGCAACATGTTGGGTGTGATGTGAAACATTGAACTCAACTATGCTATCGTCTGGATTATATCCTACTTGCTTGCTCCAGGTTCTCCTCCTATCTATTATTAGGTACATTTCTATGTTGCTTCTGGTTGCCTGCGCTTCCCTGATCTCCCTAAGGAGTTGTTGCATGGATGCCATCTCTTCTTCAATTCTATCCCTTTGGTGCACAACATTTCTCAAAATCCTCGATTTTGATCTGGACCATTTGGTATGTCAATAGCATCATCCCTCGGTGATGCGTGTGATACGGGGTGTTATGTGTGCCTTTGTCTTCTTGCATGCACCCCATGCGGGTGGGTATCTTAGTCTAGCGGCTCTTGTGGGTATCATGATGTAGTTATTTGTGTTTCTCGGCTTGTTTCCGTTATTTTGTGGTACGTATTGTTGTTCTTATTCCCCGTCTAGACACAAGTCTTGGATGTCCCCCCTTTCTTTTGGTTTGACTTGGTTTGACCTATCCTTGGTTTCTTGGGCATTGTTATTTCCTTGAGCTATGTCTATTCCTACCCTATCTCCTCGGCGTATTGGTCTTGTCTTCCTCCTCCTCATCTGTAGGTTATTTCTCGGTGAGGTTTGGAATCCTCCATTCATCTTCCCAATCTTTAATGTCCATTTGTATGTCCCCTTTTGTGATGCGATGCGTGGTTGGCAACCATTCATTTTGAGGTCCTTCCATCACGGATCCATGTCCTAATTGGCTTTGAGTGGATATGCCTTGATACCATGCGACAACTTTGAGTTTTATCCTCTAAGTGTTGGCGATGGTGTCACGTAAGGTCCTGAGATATCCTTTCAATATAGCTGCATTTTATTTCCTTTTCTTTGTGTTTGAAGTGACCCCAAGTGATAAGTATCATGCTCCATGGAAAGGATTGGGTCTAGAGGAAAAGAATGAATACCTCAGATCCTTCCATCCAATCAAGTCTATCAAGATGAGTAGCCATGAATAATCAATTATTTTCGGGTCCATCCTTGGCAATTGATGGGAACATATTCAACAAATAAGGGCCCCAAATGAGTGTGGTGCCCTCCACATCGCGTTACTCTGACTTCGACAACCCGGTAAATTGCTGGCACTTCCTCCTTGCGACATTTTCAAAGGAATTTGCATGCCATATTTTTTGTGTCCATTCTTGTCGTGATGTCGCTAATATGCTTGATAATGATTCCATGTGACCCCAACTTCGGTGTTGTATTTCTTCTTCATCTCCTTGGCTAGTGATTTATACCTTGTTTTTTCCTCGAGGAACTATGTGGGTTCCATGCCCCATGATGGAAGCCATGTGATGTATGCAATAAGCTCTAAAGTCTATTGAGGCGAGATTTCTAACCATAGATATCCGCCATGGTAACACCATCGGTTGCTTAGCGGAGTTGTTTTGCATCTTGGGCTCTCCCAAAGAGTAGTTGATGAATTGGTTCCCCAAAGGCTCCTATACCCATAGATGCAGCCAGGTGAATACCTACTTAGCAAACTCAGAACTTTTTCTGTCCATTACATCATGAATTAGAATTGCCTCAGATTTATCTACATAACCTAACCAAATTTCTTTGGTACGCTAACGCCCTTCGGTATGTATGTAAAACAATTCTGCTGTGAGTTATGCGTGGTGACTCGTTGCTGTTCTTGTCATTTCGTGGTGGTGGATGACTCAAGGTTCCAACCTCCATTGTTCTTTCTTCTGCATACTCCTCTGGTCGACTGGTGACATCTTCTACTATACCCTCCTTTTTTTGTTCTAGTGCTATTGTGTGTGGTTTTTTCTGGCGTGATTGATTTTGTCTGGTTTGGGACCGTCTCATTAACCCTCGGGGTTGATTCAGGGTTTTCAAGGTGCGAATGATTTCCTACAGCCTGAGCCTATTGGACCTGTCCTTTTTTTGGCATATCAATGTCCATGCTCACAAGTGTTGTCTACTACGTTTCTTCCTCAATGGGTGTGGAGCTTCCTAGTGTTGTATCCAGCTATGGGATTTTTTGTCCACATTGACGACTTCTAGCGGTTGAGATGGTTGTTGTTCGCTTCCTTACGGTTGCGATTGTGCTCTGGTCCTACCTCAGGGTTGTATGGAATTCGGCTGGTTCTCCCTGTTTGTGTGGTGCCATGGTGGTAAAAAAATGTCATCCTTCGAGCTCATTATCCTTTGCAAACTCTGCAACCTTAACTCAAGCCATTATGCTCTATAAGCTCGTATGCGTTTCTCAATTTCATAATAACCTTTCCGTTCCCGTGCCCCTACTTTGTATTGGTGTTCTCTGAAGCTTGTCAGAGACGTTTCTGTGATTATTCCTTAATTGAACCATTGGTTCCTTCATACTTTTCATTGATTTCCCTGCGCCGTCTCTGGTTAGTGATTAGTAATGGTGTTTCCTGGGTTGTTTTTAGACATTAAATTCCGACAGCCATCATCGGTTGGTGCTTCTTTTTCCATATCCTCCTTTCCCTCTTGTTTCACTTCCAGACGGACCATTGGCCTTGTATTCATCGAGATCATATTTTCAAGCGTGTGTTCTCCTTCCCCTTTCAACACACTGTGACTCTATTGGTAGCTTTTGATATCCTATACTATATCTTGTTTCTTTTTTTTAATGACTTTCAAGTTGTGGGTGGTCCACTATCCTTGTACAACTTCCGATTCGAATCCCGTTAATCATCCCTCTGATTTATGCACCTCCCAATTCCTTCAACTATACAACTCATCCATCTGTGACAGATTTTACTTCATATGCTCTAATCCATGCATTATGAGTTTTCCCAGATGTTTAATGGACTTAGAGTCATACATCAACACTAAGTCTCGCTTCTTTGAGTTTCCTCTTGATATGCATCATACCAAGATTATCCCTTGCTTTTCACGAACTGGCGTTGGAACCATGCTAGGATCTTATATTCCTCCATGATCATTAATTGATTTAGCTTATCCTGTACTGCACCTGGATTACGTCATGCCGTGATGCTACGTCGCGGTGGGTACCAAAATTCTAATGGCACCCTTTCTTCTTGTCCATACCAATCCCCGGAATGAATTGTTTGTCTATCAACTTCCACATGTGGTCACAGCCAAGCCATAATAATGTTGGTATTTTTAGGTCCCAATCATCCCTATTAACATTACGGATCTTAGTTTCATAGTGCATTTTCAAGGATTTTTGTTAAAGGATTCTACTATTCCATTTTCTTTTGGATGATATGGTGTACTCTTTTAATGATAAAATTTAAACTCCTCGGTCATAGCCTTAATAGTGTTGTTAATGAAGTGAGTGCCACTCATCAAAATTCATGGGAAACCAAATCTAGTGATCACTTGTTCAAATGTAAAGTGTGTTGTTTTCTCTGCACTACAATATTTGACTAGTGTTGCTTCTTCATCTTGTCCGGGTGATACATCCCGCGGTGATTATGTACCTTGCTCCTATTCTCTTGGTGGGTGGGTTAATTGGTCCCACAAAATCTATTGTCGATTTTTCGAATACTTGCAACATTACCTATGGCCGTAATGGCATCTTATCCCTTCTGTTGGGTTTACCAAACCACATGACATACTTAGCATCTCTCTAGCGTTACTCTTTGAGGTCGTGGATGGTCGACCACCATAGTTATGCACGCAATACCTTATCTTGTGGTAGCTTTGCCTGTGTAGTGTCCTCTTGTTATTCCTTCATGGGATTCTACTAAAATCCTTGGTATTTCATGTTCTAGCACATATCTTAGCAAGATTCTATTTGCACCGATTTTGTGGGTGTCTAGCAATCAATAATAATCTGCAACCAGGACTACCGGGTTTTTCTTTTGGCGATTGTTATATTCTTGTGGTGCATTCCCTATACTCAAGTATTGGAGGATGTTTGCAAATTATTCATTGATGATCTGAGCTAAAAGTAATGATTGTGCATCAGGGACGTTGTCCTCTAAATTTGTAGGTTCCTCTCCATTTATGACCCTCAATAGGTGCTCAAGTCCGAGGTCCCTCACGTTCAAATTCCTGTCTTGACTATTACCTCAAAATCAAATTCTTGAAAGCAGTAGTAACCATCAATAAATTCTCCCCAACCTTGTGTTGACTAGGTACTAGGGATGGGCTGATGCGTGAACACCTAAGTCTTTCCCTAGTAAGTAATGTCGAACTTCTACGGCCGCATTAGACCATTATCTAGGCCTTCCCTCTGCGTAGTGTTGTAGTTACTTTATGATTACGACAATTTCTGCTACAGCAAAATGCTTATCGAGATGATCAATTCTCATGCTCCCTAAACGCACCGAGAATACTCAGTGTTATGGTTGATGCATCTAAATATGCAGTGGAATGTCTTCTCCCAGTTTGGGAATACTACTATTGGCATTGTTACCATATTTGGTTTGTGTATCTAAACCTTGTTGATAATCCTCATTTCACTGAAACTTAGTATCCTTCTTAATCAATTTCTCCATCGGCGCAGTGATCCGTGCATACCCATTTATAAATTTTATGTAGTATCATGTCTCCCAATTTTGCTCTTAGTTGACCGAACTATTTTTTGGTGGTGGCATGTTAACGATTACCACAATCTTTGTGGGATCTACTAGTAAACCTTTCTTGCATATTATGGGCAATAGTATCCCAAACGGTGTTAGAAGATGCACTTCTTGATGTTTAACAATATCTGACATTTCGTGCATATTTCTAACATCAGTTCATGAACCTCTACCATGGTCTTTCAACAAACTATAGGTATCGATCATCCAAGTATACCTTTAGAAAATGGTGGATAAATTCCTTAAAAGCATCTGAAGCTACTCTGGAAAATATTTTGGTGCATTCTTCAGTACAAATGGCATGTTGTCTCTTAGTAGGATCCCCATTCCATGGAAAAAGTGGTCTTGTCGTATTACGACTATCTTGATTGATGGTGTCCTGAAAATCCATCGGTGAATCAATAAAAATTTTGTCCTCCTACATTCTCAACACTTCATCTGTAAGGGTGTAGGGCGAGGTCATGTAAAGAAACATTGTTACCCATGATTTTGGTCATCATGATGGTGTGCTCGAACTCCTCATAAGAACTTTCTCTGGAGAAAAATTTATTTTCATCTCTTACAGAAAACTCATTTTTGAAGAGTTAGGTAAGGTTGTTAGTATCCCGAGTCTGGGGAATGACCCATTCTGCGGTATACTAAGATAGGGGTCTTGAACTTCTCACAGCTACATGTAACATGGCAGGTGAGAACCTTCTCCTAAAGCATGGAAAAAGATGAATTATCGATGGTTCTAGAGGAATCTTCTAGAATAATGAGTTGGCATTAGAATGGTTATCTTTGCTTGGATTCCACGATATTGGGATCATTCTTATCCTAGTAACCATCTCATTTCTCTCCTATATATTGATGGAATTATCATGGAAAGGTTAAGAAAGATTCATTGGAGGTGGTGAAAGAATTGTGTGAAGGACTTAGCTTGAGCAGGGGCTTGGAGACTCTAGCAAAGAGTCTAGCAAGGGTTTTGATCTTCTTCATGCAAGGATTGAGAAGTGTGTGTGTCGGAGCCAAGATCCATCGAAAGGAAACTGCGCGACATCAGAACTGTCGAGGGTTGTAATCTTTACTTTCAATTAATATTATATAGCGATTGGCATCCCTTTCCTATAAATATATTCTCACTTTATTGTGTAATTCCTCGATCATACACATAAGTTCTGAGTTAGATATATTTTTCTATCTTCACTGGTTGGTTTTGTTTTTGTCTTGGTCTTGACCTCACGAGACATCCCGAATGGCCGAGAGCATCAGAGACCCTAGGAAGCAATACTAAGGTATGTTACTTGTTCCTTCTAACTAGCTAATTCAATGGTCAAAACATAGGGAAAGAGTCATGTCATGTCCTATTTTTTCTAGATCCCGAGGTGGATCTACAGGAGGAATCTGTTAGTGTCAGCACCCTCTTAGATTGGTCAATAACAAATTGGGTGACTCCAGCTGGGTAATATTCTGAAGAATGGTTGGCATTGAATGGTTATCCTGCTCTTGGATTCCCGATATTGTGGGATCATTCTTATCCCTAGAAACCATCTCATTCTCTCCTATATATTGATGGAATTCTCATGGAAAAGGTTAAGCAAGGTTTCTTGGACCATTGATTGATGTTCTCTTGTCTTAGTTTCTTGTGCATGAGCAGTCTTAGGATTTCAAGGCTCATCCTGTCACTTGTTCTTGACTTTCATTTCTTGACTTTTCTTGTAAAGCTATACTTTTTGATTTGAATATGAGTGTGCTTGTTTGGTTAAGAATTGGTGATCGGTTGAAAGTTGAGTTTCTTGATCTTTATCATTTTCTTATTGTTTGAAAGGTCATTTCATTTTTCTTATGCAATTGAAAGGACTAGTTTAGTTTTCTTGTTATTTTTGTTTTCATTGAAAAAATTTGGTTTGGGTTTTTTATCATTGCTTATTCATTCATTTTTTATTTTGTACTCCTCACCGGCATTATTGTGGGTCCTTTTGAAAAGTGAACAAAGAGTTTTTCTTTCATAAAACATTTAATCAATTGTTGAAATTATTGAAAAAGAAACAATGAAATTGTTATTCTTGCTTGATTTGTTACACTTGTATTTTAAAGGAAATTGTGTCTGTAGTTCAAAGTTTGATCCAGGAAGATTTGTCTTTCTCTCTCCCATCCATAGGATTCATTGAATGAAAATTGATATAGTAAATTCTCATCCATGCATTTGTTGGAGTGGAGAGTCATGGCTAGCTTACAAGTTTTATCTCCATTTCCTTTGGTAACAACAGCCCTTAATAACAATGCAATTGTAGAATTTACCTGGTAACTCTTTTCTAGGGCTCTATTACACTAACATTTAGCTAGGCTGGTGCTTTGGAGTGGGAAGAGAGACACACTCTCCAAAAAATCAAAACACCTGATAATCTTGTGTTGGGGAGTGTTAAATTCCATTTTGCAACATCTTGTCACAGGAAGCCCTTCTCACACAAGGGGTCAAACATGAGGTCGCATTGGGGATGACATAGTAATCAACCCTGCTTTTTTGGTTTTGGTGTAGAGATTGTGCGTATTGTGGGGTTCACTTGAAGGTATAACCACGATGATGAGTGGAAGCCTTTTGAGTTGATTTACGTGCCTGATAACACGCTTATAGCGTGTGGATCGGTATGTTGTCCCCGGAGCTTTATTGTTATTAGATTAGTGAAGCTTAGTGGCCTATCTTTCTAGTTTCTTACACAAGGTGAATGTGAAAGGGTAAATCTTCATGGTACACGGAATCGACATTGGCCAAACTCTTTCGGGCTCCTTGGAGGGTATACCCACCGATTATGTGTGGAGCTTACACCGGGGTGTAAGTCCGTTAAGCGGTCGTCCGGTATTAACTTTTCCACCTAGCCCAACCCCTTCTCATCTCATTGTTGCGGCGTTGGATTTCATCGCCAACTAGTGACTTGAGATGAGAAGGGTCTTGTTTGCTTGGTGTTGCTTCCTAGATTTTCTTTGGTATATGTTGTTTGTTTGCAAATTTGAACAATACGATTTTCTTCCACTTGAAGTTTGTCACTGTTTACAATAAGCTCCTCCATGTCGTTCACATAGGAATCAAGGTTTACCCCTAGAAGATTTGGAAGGTTTTCAACCCTTTCCTACAAGTACAGCTGAGGGCTCTCCTCAGCACAGTGAAGCTGTAGTTGTTATCACACCTCAAGTGGAACTAACTGACTCTCTTGAACGTTTTTGAATTAAAAATACTCGATAGGATTTTTGACTTCACCCTGATTCTAAGAAAACATTTATGTGACTGAATTCTTCAGGAGACTTAGTTGCTACCTCTTATGGATCACCGGTTGGACCCTTTCGAGGCATAGAAGGCGAATCTTTTTGATCTACCGGTGTTTTGACGAGACCTTTTGGTCGGGCTCGCGTTCGAGAAATCAGCCACATGATTTCCGAATCTCTGATCGAGGCGGTGCCATTTGACTACTTCTTATCACTTTACCGTCCTTGTTGAAATGGCCCATCTCACAGATAATACGAGTGTTCCAACCGGGTTATCTGTGGTTAGTATTTCTCCCATCAACACCCTTGAACGCAACATCCTCAGGCACTACCACCTAGATGCAGCCATTGAATGCTTCCATTTCCGCTCCCTCGCCGGAAACCCCATCAACCCTCTGGTGGTCTTCTTCTTGGGCACTCTCTTCCGGTTTATTCCAACACTCCCTGATTTCCTTTTGGAGGGACCTTCTTCATCTTCTCGGTGTTATCCTAGTGCCTCTGTGCGTCATTCACGCAAGTGCAGTTCGGAATTGGTGGAAAATTTCACTAAGGTGGTATGACTCAACCCTCTCTCAGCGGGAAAATTCCTATTTGCACAAATCGGTGGAACATTAACCCCAATTGGAACACCACCTTCGATGGGAGGACCGACCCACCTTATGGGAAAAACATACCTCCCTCCTTGGTGTTGGAATCAGTTGATGCAACATCCTCCTCAATCAACTGAGGGGAAACAACCTCAATCTATCTCCATCATACCACCTAGTATAGGCCAACCATATACAGGTTCGTTCAATCCCATTTGTGGGGTGAATGCTCAAACTCAAGTCCTTGTTCCGGTATAATCTATGAGGCTATCCTCTTCAGCCACCACCGAATCAGCTAGGGTCTTCCCTCTACGGACAATTTGCTTATGTTCCTACTGGTTTGCTGACAGGGATTTTTCCCCAAAGCCACCAGTACCCGCTTGTGAATCGACAGTTACCTTTTTCTCGCCACTTTGGATCTTCCGGTTTGTCAAGATTTTAAATGATCTAATTCATCACTCTCCCCAATGGCTCTCTATACCATCCAAGCTACCATCGGACATTCCCTAAATTAGATGGCAAAGAGGAAGGGACTAAAGACTCGTGTTATGACTTCTCACCATAGGTGTTCATCCAACTTGTTGATGGATGACTCTGTTCAATTACATCTTTTTCAACGAACTCTCCTGCCAGTTACCTTTCTGCTATGAATTGGTATATAGAATTTCCATGAGGATTCTTCCTAGAGCTTCAACACCTAGCTATGGATTTTCTCACACTACCGATTTATGGATTACCGTTATGATTCGGGGACCGATATTTTGACTTCTTTCAAATAGAACAAAGACACTCATATATCCAATCACATTCAGGAGTGGCGGCCGGGCTGACGTCTTATTAAAATTGAACTTCTCGATCAGTTGTTGGCATATTGGTTCACAAAATCATTTGTGACGACATCGGTCGTGACATTGCCATGGGTGGAGTGGTCACTTGACTGGCAGAGCTATAAGTGTTGATCGATATCTTGACCTTGTTTACTCACAAGCGAATTTACCCTTTATGATTTACTACGTGACTTATCTCATCTTCCACTTCCACGGCTTCAACTACTCCGGTGCCCTGTAGGTGATGGTATGAATGGCACTTTCGGGCTGCAACCACGATTACGCCTCGAAGCACAAACCACAGAGCACCTTCTTCTAATGTTCAAAATGCTCCTCCGCCCTCCATAGGCCAGAAATCAATGGAGTCAATATACCTCGGTAGGTAAAACAAATCCTAAAGGGAGGAATGCAAGAATAAGGAGGGAAAAATGGTTTCTATCAACCGAGAAAACCAAAACTACCCACGGTGAGGGGATCGGGATAAGCATATTCTCGATACCCTTGTCTTATCATTGAATTTGATGATCACTATACGAAGGATTGTCCATGACGCGCCGAGGGTCACTAAGTTCCTTCAAAGGACCACAAAACCACACTGCAAACTTTTTGTCCCAACCTTCCGTCTCAACAACGGGGCTCGATTCATTCATGACCAACCTCATCTTCTGTCTTATGTTTGATGTCATCTTGGCGATTCAAGAAGCTGACCCGTTACCCTCAATACTCAAGACAAAGATTATTCTCCCTCTCGAGAAGGTTGATGATCGCCTTCCTCGGTACAACCCTCTCTCGTGACTCCACTATCCAACGGTCCTCTTCATCTCAAGCAACCAAGACTCGACACAGTTCTTCGACACCCCCCAAAGGGAGTCATTTGAAAATCGGCTTTCAATCCACAAGCTCGTGTTGCCCAGAACTACAAAATTATTGAAGATCTGGCCCAATCACCATCCACGATGTCAACCCTCGAAGTCCTTCAAACTTGTCCAACCCAGCGGAAGGGGCATATTGAAATCTATCGGTGGAATTATTTCGGCCGGATAAAGATTTATGTATTTGATTTGGAAGATCATTCAGGTTACCTCGCCAACTCGTTCTAGATACAAAGCCGATTTTCTTCGACAAAAACATTTGTAGAGCCGTTATCGACGAGGGTGCCTCGGCGTGTGTCATGTCTCTTACTTCTTGGGCCGGTGGCTCCTCCTTATTTGAATGAATCGGAACACTCTTAAAGCTATTAGCTCCGGTTTAATCCATTATGGTGTCGCTATTCATTTCCCATCACGTTAGAAGTCAAAATGGTCTAAGTCGAAGAGGAAGTCTTTGAAGCTCCCCTTGATTACAATCTTACGCTTGTAGCTAATTTGGATCGATTCCGTAATGGCAGCTGGGTTATTGTCGACCCTTTTTCACGTGGTACATTTCCCACATCAAGGTAGGTCATCACCATCAACCAATAGCCTAGCACAGTGGGATACCCATGCGGCAGCGTCACGGGTTCATCGATAAAACCCCACTGGGTTATGAGAGCGTCGGTGTAGGCCTTCTAAAGACTCTTCATTAATGGGTACTTTCCCATTCCACTTGTAGATGTTCCGCATTTCGATACGTTGCTTCCATCAAAATGGTCTCCACCTTGATTCACAAACTTCCTACGTCTCACAACCCCTGGATAGTACTTGACCCTGGAGATTATCTTTGTTTTGGAGACGAAATGTCATTAATTCTAGTTGAATCTGCCTATCATGCCTATTCAATTGGAAACACCTTCTTCACCCTCTCTTGATGAGTTGTCGCAGATCAGCACCCCGTGTCATTTTTCTGCCCGATGAGATGATCATTTCCGTCATGGAGGACAACCCTTGGGGTGATGGACATCATTGTTCCATCCTCTTTCTAAGAGCAACATGCTCTTGAGAACTACCAGCGGATCTCGACCAGGTGGTAGTTGTTGTCATCTAGACGGATTCCAGAAGTGCGCTACGATGTGTTTTGGAAGGGAACAAGCAATATCTCGCTTAATTCCCCTTGACATATCGTTAAACTGGAATTGTCGAGAAAATGTCCATATCGGGCTTCATGTCGCCCGGCGAAATGCGTCACCCTACACATCCCTTTTCAAATATTTTTGTGATATCTTCGCATGGAGATACGAAGAAATGTCGAGTATCGATACGAAGTTGTGATACATGAGATAAATAAATACCCCGATGCTAAACCCGTAAACAGTACCTTCCGTCCGGTTCACCCATGTAAAATGACCTCTATCAAGCTTGAAGTCAAAAACTTTCATTTGGATTTATTTATCGGTGGGTCTCCACCGGTGGGTTTCCAATGTTATCGATTGACAAAACGAACTCATTGCATATGCGTTGATTATAGGGATATCAACAAAGCTTGTTCAAAGACAACTTTCCTACCCAGCAAATTACGATCGTTATGCGATGATTAGAGAGAAGTGAAATCTTCTCTCTCATGGATGGTTTCTCGAAGATAAAATCAACATTGTTCTGAGTATCAACATAAGGCGATTTTATTTGTCAGGGTACTTCAACATTGTTCCTGAGTATCAACATAAGACTGATTTTATTTGTCCTTGGGGTACTTTTTCCTATTGGAAACTTCCTTTCGGTCTCAAGAATGTTGGCGCAAATTTTCAACGCTCTATGTCTTATGCTTTCCATGATATCAAGCACATCGTTCAACCATATTTGGACAATTTACCCGCTCACTCAATGCATCGAGTCAATCACCCAACCCACCTCCGAGTCATTTTCATTCACTGTCGGTTCTACCGTATACGTTTGAATCCTCATAAGTGCGTTTTCTACGTGGAATCCAACCGATTTCTAGGTTTTATCGTTTTGCGTCAAGGGATTCGGGTGGATCCTTTAAAGGTTGAGGCGATCCTTAATCTCCCTCCTCCTTCTACACTTCGCCAGTTACAAAGTTTGCAGGGGAAAGCAAACTTTCTTCGTCCACTGGAAATACCGCAGCATTATTCATTTTTAATCACGTCATAGCTCATTTTGGTGTCCCCCAAGCTATCGTCACCGATCACGGTAGCCACTTCAGAAAATTCATGATGTCCGAACTTACTAAAAATGTTGGGTCTTCTCCATGATAACTCAATGCCCTATTACCCACAAGCCAATGGCCAGGTCGAAGAAATTAACAAATTTCTCATAACTATGCTCCGATGAATGATAGGGATTCACAAAAAAAACTGGCACACAATGTTATTTTTGGCATTGTGGGCTTACCGGACATCCGTCAAATCTGCTACTGGGTTTACACCTTTCCGGTTAGTCTATGGTTTGGAAGCTATTCTCCCAATTGAATGCGAGATACCCTCTTTAAAACTAGTTG
>SNQJ01S0146947.1:8050-23055 GCA_010110895.2 Picea sitchensis | reverse complement strand
GACACATCTAAAAATATTTATGCCATGTGAAGATACTTGAATTTTAAATGCAACATGGTGAGGAAGTGTAGGCTTAGACTACTCAAGGTCAAATGATATCAATCAAGCATTTGAAAGAACTATGCCTTTCACTACGATGGGAAACTTTGAAGGACTTCCAAGGTAGACATGGAACAAGGTGCTTGAGCTAGGTCTTCTACATTGTTGTAATTTTTAGTAGCTTGGGAATTAGGGTTATGCATAGACCTTCATAAAAGGAATTTTGGGGGGAGTGACATTATATTATTATGGAACAATCATCTATGACATTAGATGATAAATATTAAATTTTATTTGAAAATTCTAAAAATTTGGAGGAGAAAAACTTTCACAAAGGTGGATTTATTTGGAGTAAAATTTGAGGGCTAGTAACAAGATCAAAGATGAATTTCTAGGGGGATTGGAGAATCTATTCATTGCATATAGTTCCTTCCATTCTTCTCTCTTTTTTTGTATATTAGTTTAATATGTTGGTGTTTCAAATAAACACTATTATGTGTGCCAATTATCTTTGATTTCATATGGAGTTACCATCCTTTAGGGGTTTAGGGTAAGCTTGGAGTAGGAGTACGACTTGTAATCATTGCTATGTTTTTCTATTGAAATCCTGAAGAATCCAATATTGTTGTTAGCAAACTCAAAACATTTCTAGAAATTTGGCTAACAACATTTTGGTTGTTCTATTTATTTGGTTAACGTCGTTTATGGTTGTATATGAAATTTGGTTTTGTCATAACATTTTCATTCAACATTGATGTAGTAGTTTGGTTGATTTAATTAGAAATTTGAATATTTAATCTAATTATCTTGTTGACGTTCTCCATTATCCACTCGATGGCCTTCATATACTAAATAATATTCCATAACCAAACATCAAGTACCAGTTGTGAGAATCCATCTTACCTTCATTGATATATCTTAAAATTCTTTTGTTTGTTGATCTATCATAGCGTTGCAAAGCCCTAATTGTATATTAGAAGCATAACTTAAGGAATCCCCCCTACAGCTAGAAAATCACCAATTCTAAAGTAAGAGAAGTGAATGTCAAGGTAAGAGTGGGCATTTCCTCAAGTGTTGCACCAAACTTGCCTTGATTGGTGTCTTCAAATTTACAATTGGATAGTGCATGCAATATGGGAGCTAACACTATTGATTTCATTATCAGTATTGCATGAGCATTAATGCACACTTTTTAGGTAGTTTTAATGTAAGTGACTTCATTATATACTACTATGTTGACTTTGTGATGAGAGGCAATTATTATGGATTCTTGACAAAGTTTTGAAGATCAAGGAGAGTAATCCTTAAGTTCTTATGATAATTGATCTTCCTTGTTGATTTTTGGGCTTATTTAGAGGACAATTTGTAGTGTTTTATATCATTACACAAGTCTATAAGGTTGAGTTGGGCATGGCCTACCTCTGCCAATGTCTAGAATATTGGAAAGGAACCCCTTCTACAATGGGTCAAGACCCCCTAGAAACATCCTAACCCCTTCAACTTTTTTCTCAACAAACATATTGGGGTATAGGCAAGTCTTACCCATGGGCAAGGCATACTATGATGGAGAATCATGAACATCAACACAATTGGCCATGTCACCTCCCCCATCAAGCTCGCGATGATAGGTTTTCCACATCAATGTTTTCTATACTTGAAGTTGAGAAGCCCCCAAAAGAACAATGAAATGATAATGATGGATGGGAAATCATTGTTCCTAAACTTGACCAACTCAAGGTTAGGGAAGGGAAACCCAAAAATGACAATGATGATCCTATTTTTTTCAAATCAATCATCATTGCTACGTAGTCTATTTCCATGATTTGATTCATAGACTTGGTTATCTATCTCTAAGAAGATGGCATATTTAAGGTTCTTATGCATCTTTTGTTTTATTATGCAATGTGATGCTATGGTTTTTAGAATATCATGTCATCTATTAGATAGGTCATATGGATTTTATTTTTTCTTATTGTGCTAATGGAGACCTTCTTTGTGTTGAATTTTTCATAAGAGATGATATTTTATGTGAATGAATATCTTATTACAATGATGAGTGTTCTATATATAAATAACATATGGTGACCATCCATGAAGATTTGTGTCCCTTGGATAAAAATATATTTATACTTTATATTATATTATACATATAGTATAAATACACTTTATACTTTCTTATATATATTTATACTTTATATTATAAATATATTATTACATTAATAATATTATAATTAATAATATTTCTTAATAATTAATAATCATATTATTAATTATCAATCTAGTAGAATGTCTTTCAGATGTTTCCCAAACATCAACACTCCATCTCAGCGAGGAAGACATTCTACATTATGCCAAGATTACCTCTGAATATTACCTTTAAATATTACCTGTGGGTAGCTCCCAAATAGCTTCAACATGTCATCATGACATCCATTACCTGGAAATGCATATGTACCTCATCATGTGCACCCTTGTGACTTCACAGGAAATGCATCCAAGCCCCGTGGGTAGTTCTCAAATAACTACAACATGTCGCCAGGACATCCATTACCTTGCAATGCATCAGTACTTGATCATGTGCACCATTGGTCTCAATGCCAACCCTTTTTCATGCTGGATGAGATCCATATGTCTCAGTTCCAACGCTTTTTCATGTTGGATGATAACACTCAGTGTCAAACCTTTTTCATGTTGGATGAGTTCCACCTATCTTAGTGCCAACCCTTTTTCATGTTCAATGAGAACACTCAGTGCCAACCCTTTTTCATGTTGGATGAGAACACTCAGTGTCAAAGCTTTTTCATGTTGGATGAGTTCCACCTATCTCAGTGCCAACCCTTTTTCATGATGGATGAGTTCCACCTATCTCAGTGCCAAGCCTTTTTCATGTTGGATGAGAACACTCAGTGCTATCCCTTTTTCATGTTGGATGAGTTACACATGTCTCATTTCCATCCCTTTTTCATGTTGGATGATAACACTTGGTGCCAACCCTTTTTCATGTAGGATGAAAACACTTAGTGAAAACCCTTTTGCATGCTAGATGAGTTCCACATGTCTCAGTGCCATCTGTTTTTCATGCTAGATGAGAACACTCAGTGCCAACCCTTTTTCATGTTGGATGAGAACACTCAATGGTATCCCTTTTCATGCTAGATGAGTTCCACATGTATCAGTGCCAACCCCTTTTCATGCTAGATGGGAACACTCCCTCGGAAGAGGGACCATGCCAATCGTGTCCCTGAAGTACTCAAACTACATCCTCGACAACATCTTGGTAAACACATCCACAACTTGATCCTCTATTGTCTTGAAACTAGATCCTCACTGCTCCCTTCGGCACTATATCCCTGATATAGTAATATTTGATCTCGATATTCTTCAACCTGTCATAGACCACATGGTTCTCTAACGACTTCATGCAACTCTAGTTGTCACACCAAATGTAGGTCGCCTCCAATATGAGACCAAATAACCCAAACATAATTTCTTGAAGCCACACTGCTACTACACATGTTTCCAAATACTCAGCTTCAGTCACACCAAGCGCCACACATGACTACTTCCTGCATCCGATGGAGCCTCTTACTCCTTACTATAGTACCCAACTCCCTTTGGAACTGAACGTCCAGCTCCCTCTCGAGAATTGAATATCAACTGAATCTTCAACCTACTGACTTCATCACTTTTCCTCCAGAACAAGTATTTTCATCCTCTTCTTGTAGGTCTTACCTACAAGTCAAATGCAGTCCAATAGTCTGTAATTTCAAAATCCACACTGATTCACGACTTGTTGCAGATGCATACTTAGCTTCAACCGTATTGAGTGCCACACATGACTGCTTCCTGCATCTAGCAGAGCCTCCTGCTCCTTATTGTAGTACCCAACTCCCTCTGGAACTAATTTTCTGGCTCCCTGTTGACTTCATCACGTGTCCTCTAAAACAAATCTCATCATCCTCTTCTTGTAGGTCTTACCTACAAGTCAAATTTAGTCCAATAGTCATCAATTTCTGAAGTCACACTATTTCGCGCCTTGCTGCCACATACTTTGCCTCGGCTGTAGTAAGTGATACACACAATTGCTTCATGTTGCTCCACGAAACCATACTGGAGCCTAGACTAAAGCAATATGTCGAAGTACTATTCCGATCAGGAATATTTTCGGCCAACCTAAATCTAAATATCCATACAACTTGAACTCATGGTTTGTCACATACATGAGACCATAATCCAATGTACCCTTAAGGTACCTCATAACATGTTTTGTTGCAACCAAATGAACCTACCTGGGATGCTCCATATATTGACTCGGGGTGTTCACAGCAAAACATATATATGGTCTTGTGTTCATCCAGTTCATCAATGAACCCACCATCTGCCTATATAAAGTAACATCCACAGTCTCTAAAGTCATATCCTACAACAACTTCAGATTTGATACCATAGGTGTAGCCATTACCTTGCAATCCAACATCTCAAACCTCTTCAAGATTTCTACTGTATACTTCCCCTGATTCAGAAAGATCTCATCATGTCTCTACAATACCTCGGGACCCAAAAAGTAATGCATCATCCCGAGATCTTTCATCTCAAACTCAGTAGCCAATTTTTTCCCTTACACTCTGAGATGAGATTTTCCACACATGTTTAAAAATAGGTCATCCATATACAACAGTAGCATTACCAGACCATCATCCACAACCTTAAAGTAAAGGTTAGGATCTGCACTGTTGTTTGTAAATCCTAAACTCGACATAAAATTTTCAATCTTGCCATACCATGCTTTGGGTGCCTACTTTAATCCATATAAATCCTTCTTCAATATGCACAGTGAGTGTCTTGTTGTTGTCACGTACTCAACATAGTGTTTTGTGACTACAAGGACAATTCTTCCTGATCAGGTTGCCATATGTGCCACAGGAAGAATTTCAATTCTTTTGAATGTTGAAAGCCACGTACTTTGAGTCTTATGTCCTTAGAAGACTATGCCAGGATCATTATCCATTAGTCAGATTACCACGACCAATCCTGAGAGAATGTCAGCCCGATGATTAAACATTAACACTTAAGAATAACTTCCGAAATTATATAAAATCTCAACACTCCCTATTAATGAGGAAGGTATTATATCCGACATAGACTCTAACATTGTTGCCATCCACACAAGCTCATGACCATTGACTGTCGGACACACGAATCTATACATCACAGGAAATCCATAGTGACTTCATAGAATGCATCCAAGGCTGGTGGGTATCTCTCTAAATGCTACAACATGTCATCATGAGACTATCCAATTTCCTGCAGAAAACATATGAAGTCATCACTCCCTCTGAGGCTATATAGTCTTTAGATTCATCTACTCCCTTTGCATGTCATGACCTCATCTTCTTCTTCATTACAGGGATGTGCACAACTCTAAGTCTGGATAGTCCTACTTCATGTTTGTAACATCCTAGTTCTAACCCTTATAAACTATAATGTATTATGTAAATATGACTTAGGCTGGTGAGCTGGTAAAGTTGAAAAGGGGCTAGAGTGCCTAGGAAATGTAACACTTCCTATACATTAATAAAATACATCGTTGCTTGCAAGACAGACAAGGACAAAAGAGATAGGGGGATACGATTCCACGAGAGAGGGGGATTGAGGGGCTAAGTCTTGTTATTATTATTTTATTTACCCATAATTGATTTTATGGAGAAAAGAGGGTTACATGAGCTTCTTGGGAGGGAGGCCATGTGGCTCTTGTCTTCATGTAATTATTTAAACATCCCTTGGGGGTTGTTTTGGGGCCGTTCTTCCCTTGGTCTATCCTCTTTTTACTGGTTCACTTGTTATTCTTCCTCTTCACTCACTACTGCTAGTTCGTGTGCTCTTGGGTTGAGCATGGAAATGAATGGAAGGAAGAGGAGAGCCATCATTGAATGGTTGTAATGATTTACTGATCATTCCCAGAGGGAATGGATGCCTGTGTGCATGAACTTGATGGCAGTTTGGATGGAACTGTCCACATCTGAGAGTCCTTGGAATTTCCAGTAGGGAAATTTCCTGGCCAGTAGCACTAGAGCCCTGGAGAGAAATGGAACAACCTCGGGGACTGCATGGCAGAGAAAGGTGTTCATTTCTTGGGGTTGTGCAGGCTGAGGGGAAAAAAGAGTTGTAAATTAGGATTGTTGTGAGGTTGGGAAACTTGAGAGCTACTTAGCCAACTACTGTGTATTTAGACTTGGCCTAGGACCCGTCCTTGTGGATTCATAGCCCTGGCTCGAGGGTGACCTGTTGTTGAGAGTAAATGAACAACAATGTCTATGGTTGGGAGGAACGTCCTTGGTCTGCAGCCAGTTGGTGAACGTTTACTTGAAACAATAAGTGCTCTCTGTGTTTTCTATTTAATGTATTTTGTTGTGTATTTAATTATCTCTAAGATACGTATTCTAATGTGCCTGTCTGCTGGTTATTTTTTGTGCATGGAACAGTGTTTATCTCTTTTATGTTGTGGCATGGATCTTGTCTTATGCATGTGGTGTTAGAAAAATAGGATCGCGACGCAATACAATAAAAAAAAAATGCTGAAATAAAATACAGAAGATACACAATACAATAGAGACACATATATATGTGGTTCACCTAGTGTGGGCTACGTCCACCAAATAAATTGTCAGGTCCATCCTTTATTATTATCCAACAATCAAAGGGATACAACCTACAGTAAACCCGTTGTAACTTCCTCTTCTTTCTCTCACAGTCTCATATCTCAGAATACAATATTCGCCATCATGCATTGCCGCAATACATTTACCTCATAAAAGAGGGTTGCCTTCTAGGGGAAAAACACTAACATAATTTCTACCGTTAGATTTGTGACCTTATAATGAACGGTCCATATTTACAATGAAATTACAATATACATTTACAAGGAGATTTTTCCTTCGGGGGCTTCGTCCCCGAACCTCCGTCGGGGGCTCGCTTTCCCCCGGACCCCACAAAGGGGGTAACCCCCCTCTGCACTCCCCCGCATGGAAAAGTGTACATATGTATAGGGTGTAAATACTTCATGGTGTATAAACACGGCTGAAAACAAAAGACCTCTAAATCAGGAAAATAATCAGGCTCCACAACCAACAATCTCCCACTTGGAGACTGATCTCAACAACTCCACTGCTATTGTATATGTTGGACTCTGAACCTTCTTGGACCTGAAAAATTTCTCATCTTCATATTCATTCTTGAAGACCAGCTGAAACTGAGCAGGAATTCAATTTCTCCCTAGTTACTCCCTTTGTTAACATGTTTGCAGGATTCTAGCTAGTGTGTATCTTTTCCAACTTCAAATGTCCATCCTCCAAGGTGGATCGTATGAAGTGGTACCTCAACTGTATATGCTTAGTATTTGAATGGAAGGTTGAGTTTTTTAAGATGAATGGCACTCTCACTGTCACAGTACAACCTATTATTCTCCTACTTCTTTCACAATTCCTCCATAAACCTATGTAACCAAATCATCTATCTACTAGTCTATGTAGAAGCAACATACTTTGCCTCTGTTGTTGAAAGTGCAACAACCTTTTACAGTTTCGAAATCCAACTTACTGTTGTTCCACCTATAGTAAGAACATACCCTGTGGTGCTCCTCCTGTTGTCTTTATCACCTGCCTTATCTGAGTCAACACATCCCTGTAGGAAAGTGTCTGAACCTCCAAAACATAATGCATGAGTAGCAGTACCTCTCAAATACATGAGAATCCACTTTACTGCCTCCCAATGTTCTTTACCTGGATTGTGCATATACCTACTCACAAATCCCACAGCATGTGCAATATATGGTCTTGTGCAAACCATTACATACATCAAGCTACCAACTACTGATGAATAATGGACCCTAGACATGTATTCTATCTCCTCCTGTGTCTTGGGACACACTTCCTTAGTTAATTTGAAATGGCTAGCTAAAGGTGTACTAACTGGTTTTTCATTCTGCATTATGAACCTCTCCAACACCTTCTCTATGTTCTCACCCTGAGACAATGTCAATTTGTGACTTTTCCTGTCTCTTGTTATTCTCATACCAAGGATTTTCTTTGCAGCACCCAAATCCTTCATCGCAAATGAATTAGCTAATTTCTTCTTGAGCATATTTATATCCTGCATATTGGACCCTGCAACAAGCATGTCATCTACATACAATAGCAAGATAATATAGCTTCCATTTTCTAGCTTTTTAAAATAAACACAGTGATCAAAATGACATCTATTATAACCATGTTCTGTCATAAACATGTCAAACTTCAAATACCACTGCCTTGGAGCTTTCTTTAGGCCATACAAGCTCTTCTTCAACCTGCATACCAAATTCTTCTTTCCTTTAACCTCATACCCCTGTGGTTGTTGCATATAAATATCTTCCTCCAAATCCCCATGAAGAAAAGTTGTTTTAACATCTAATTGTTCAAGATGCAAATCTTCTAATGTCACAAGACTCAAAATAGTACTAATTTAAGTCATTTTAACAACAGGAGAAAATATTTCATCAAAATCTATACCTTTATTTTGTGCAAACCGCTTTACAACAAGTCTAGCCTTGTATCGTTTTTCTCCTCCATCTTCTTCCTTCAACTTGTAAACCCATTTATTCTACAATGCTCTTTTTCCTGCAGGCAACTGAACCAAATCCCAAGTCTGGTTATTTACCAAGGAATCCATTTCCTCCTTCATGCCTTGCTCCCACTTCTTTTTGGTGTCTACCTACATTGCCTCTTCATAACATTCTGGTTCACCAGAATCAGTCATCTTTTTGTGTGTCTACCTACATTGCCTCTTCATAATATTTTTGTTCACCAGACCGGGCCAATAATAAATAATACAATGAAGGAGAGTATCATCTGTGGGGTATACTTAACTGGTAGATCTTCTAACCACACTTGTAGAGTTTGAGGTACATGTTGCTCATGTTGTTGTACATTTTGATTTTCTCGCTCCTTTGGAATTTCTTTTTCCAGTTGATCTCTATCAAGCAATGTGGTATTCTGGTTTTTCTTTTTCTATGTTTCTTTCCTCAGAACTCATCTTTGTACATGACCTCTCATTGAATATGACATCTCTATTCTTAATGATTTTGTTATTTTCGTAATCCCCATGTTTATAACCAAAATCATTAACACCATATCCAATAAAGTGTACCTTTATTCGCCTCAAGCTTTGTCTTCATTTTCTTTATCAATATGGGATAAATGCTTCAAGAACCGAAAAGCCTCTAAAAAAAAAAAAATACCTTTTTTCTGTCCATGCTCTCCTCCGAATTCTACCATCCAAAGAGCTTTGAAGAACCTTCTAATTATTAAGTAAACAAATGCGATTCACAAAGATTCCGCCTGCAATTGTAGTAAGGGCAAACTAGCATGCAATCTCATTCTCCTTACACGCTCCATGATTGGTCATGTTCATCCTTTTCTGACACACCATTTTCTTTGTGGTGTTCTTGGAACTCACTTCTCTCTAATAATCCCATGGTATGAAAAATCATCAAACTCTTGTCGTAATTTTCACCTCCATTATCTTATCTGACACTTCAAACTTTTTCTGTCTCATTCTCAACAAAAGCTTTCCATTTCTTAAAAGTACTGCAAAACACTTTATTTTTTAATGCAATAAACCCAATTTTTTAGTTGCATCATCACTAAAAGTAACATAACAACTAGATCCACCAAGATATGATACCTAAGTTGGTCCCCATAAACTGCATGCACAAGCTCTAACCTTTCACCTTTCTTTTCTTTTCCACTCTAAGAAATCTCGACTCTTATGTTTTCCATAAAACACAATGCTCACATAAGTCCAAATCACAATTTTGTTTAAGATCTTGCAACAAATTCCTTTTGTAGTATCTCAGATTCCTTCTCACTCATGTGTCCCAAATTATGATGCCACAAGCAGGTTAGAACATCGTGTCCCAGCCTATGATGCCACAGTGTTGTATCCACTCTTGTAGAAGCTAAAGAGATAGAAGAGTCAGTATTACCAGTACAAAAAACCAATGTACCTACCTTTTCTCCTTTTTCCATCACCAATGATCATTTGATGACCTTCCACGTCTTATCTGTAAATATGGATATACAACCTTCACTTTCCAACTGCCCTGTTGAAATCAGATTTTTCCTTAAATATGGAACATGTCTTACCTCTTTCAACAACCATTGGTTTCCATTGCATTGCTATTTTTACCTTTCCCATTCCAACAATTTTGCATGGTGCATCATCACCCAAATGAACATGTCCAAAATCACCTTGAACATAATCGAGAAAATGTTTCCTATGGGGTGTGGCATGAAATGAAGCCCCTGAATCTACTACCCAAGACTCAGAAATATTATCTATAGAAAGAATCAAAGCATCTTGTAACACATCACCTGCTACATTTGCTTCCTGATTCTCTCCTGATGTCAATCTCTTTGTTTCTTTGGAGCTCTACAGTCTTTCTTCAGATGTCATTTCTTCCCACAATTCCAGCACTCTATCTTTCCAAGTCTGGATTTGGATCTGCCCTTCCTAGAATTCCTGCATTTCCGTGAGCCCTTTCCTCTATCATTTTGTCTTCCCTGTTCTCCATGTTCAACGCATTACCTAATGTCTCACATGTGCTTTTTCGTCTCATTTCCTCATTAAGAATAACGCCAACAACATCATCAAATTTTAAAGTATTTGAACCAGAGACAGAGTTACTTACAGCCATGACCAAGTTGTTCCAGCTTTCTGGTAATGAGCACAAGATTAGAAGAGCCATGACCTCATCATCAAAGTCCACTTTTACATAACTTGGTTGATGAGTAACCGTATTAAATTCATTTAAATGATCTGCAACAGACCCACCTTCTGACATCTTCATATTAAATAATCTCTTCATTAGAAATACCTTATTGGACGCCGAGTGTTTTTCATACAATTTAGCCAATGCATCCATCAAAACCTTCATTGTCTTTTCTTTCGAAATATTGAAAGTCGTCGACGCTGCCAGGCTCAGCCATATCATTCCTAGAGCCTTTATGTCAAGAATCTCCCATTCTTCATCCTTCATAGCCGCTAGCTTCTTTGTTATCCCACCCAATGGTAGGAATAGATCCTTCTGATATAAATAATATTCCATTTGCATCTTCCATAACTAGTAATTTTGGCCGTTAAATTTCTCGACCCTAAACTTTTCGTCTTCCGACATTGCTCCCACTTGAACCAGGAACCCTCTTTTCCTGCGAGTTGCCTTTCGCTCTGATATCAGTTGTTAGAAAATTAGGATCGTGGAGCAATACAATAAAAACAAATGCGGAAATAAAATACAGAAGATACATAATACAATAGAGACACAGATATACGTGGTTCACCCAGTGTGGGCTACGTCCACCAAAGAAATTGTCAGGTCCTTCCCTTATTATTATCCAGCAATCGAAGGGATACAACCTACAGCAAACCTGTTGTAAATTCCTCTTCTTTCTCTCACAGTCTCCTATCCCAGAATACAATATTCGTCATCATGCATACCCGCAATACATTTCCCTCATAACAAAGGATTGTCTTCTAGGGAAAAAAACCCTAACATAATTTCTACCGTTAGATCTGCGACCTTATAATGAATGGTCTAGATTTACACTGAAATTACAATATACATTTACAAGGAAATTTTTCCTTTGGGGGGCCGCTTGCCCCTGGACCCCGCAGAGAGGGTAACCCCCCTCTGCACTCCCCCGCATGGAAGAGTGTACATACTTTTGGAGTGTAAATACTTCATGGGGTATAAACATGGCTAAAAACAAAAGACCTCTAAATCAGAAAAATAATCAGGCTCCACAACCAACATGTGGTGTGCATGCTTCTAACATTGTTGAGAAGTCCTTGGTTTTTGAATTAGAGATCAGAGAACTGAGTCTTGGGACTGCAACATGCCTAGCCTGCGGGTGGTTGGGTGTGTTGCAGCCTGTTTAAGTGGCATAGCCCGGCCTCTGGGTGGTCGGGTATGTTACAATGTTGCTTCCCGTGACTGTCATTATGGCTCCTTCTCAGAGCTATTACCTGTGACGTGCCCTGAACAAGAAACAAGAACAACAAAAAAACATCTCCTAGAGGAGATCAATTTATCTTGTGCACAACTATATATAATGACCCTCGAAATGACATGTCTTATACTAACACACATCCATCATATACTCTATGTCATACAACTAACCATGTTGATTTTCTAGTGTTAAATTAGACAAGCAAAAATTTTCGCAAGTGGTAATTACTTCCAACGATATTACTTTAGTAAACTCTAGAACATCACTAAGTAATTACACTCAGAAAATTTCAACTACTTAGAAACTTCGGCCTCTTCCTTAGATCACTTCCCACGTGTGAGAGAGAAAAATGTGTGTGTCTATTGTTGTGTCTTTTTATAGTAATATTAAATTGATAAAAAAAAATACAAGTCTCTTTGAAAATTAAATTTAAAATATAAATTGGACTTTGTTAAACTGTTCCTCCAAAATTCATGCAATTCTTTGCATGAATATAGGTAGAAGTAAATATGGAGTACATTCCTCATATTTAGGTAATTAGACATTTTTACTAGAAATTAGTGCCCACCATAATTTATGGAATTCTTTCTATAATTTAGGTAGGAGTAACAAGTAAATATGTTGTACATAGAGATTGCAACAACCCCATAAATTTAACACATACACAGTCAAGCCGAATTTTTCATAAGAGATGATATTGTATGTGAATGAATATCTTATTACAATGATGAATGTTCTATATATAAAGAACATATAGTGACTATGGTGACTATGGTGACCATCATAAAAAGATGTGTACCTTGAGTAATACATATATTTATACTTTATATTATATTATACATATAATATAAATATACTTTATATTTATACTTTATACTTTATTGTGTATATTTATATTTTATATTATAAATATATTATTACATTAATAATATTACTTAATAATTAATAATCATATTATTAATTATTAATTTACTAAAATATCTTTCAAATGTTATCCAAACATCAACATTTTAAAGTATATATCTTTCAAATGTTACCCAAACATTAGCATTTTAAAGTATATATATATATATATATAACAATACACATTTATAATGCATTTATAAGACAATGCATAAAAATATAATACAATGTGTTTGCCAAAATTAGGTATGCATTTTTATATCCTTGTTGAATTTGGATTTTGACAAAACACCAATACAACAATTTTCATCTTAACTAACATTTTGGAGAACGTGAAATCAACATGAAGCACTGCCATCCATTAAAACCATGAGTACTAGTACTAATATTTGATTGCATTCTCATACATATTGCCCCCTTCATGGGATTGGTACATATGCTTTTTCTTAAAGAATCATTGCAACTTATTTTTATTATTTGTGTCCATTTTCTACGCCCCTTATTTTATTTTGGTTAATTTCTGTATATTTTCCGTGCCATTGATTTTGATTATTTTCTGTATATAGCAATTTTGGAGTAACATGATTGTACACTTGTTATGGTTATGGTTTGCATGTATATTTTATTATCATTAACCTTAATGGGAAATCCTATCAAATGATATTTCTTGTATATGTTATGGTTTTGCATGTATATTTTATTATCATTAAAATATTTCTTATTATTTCGTATATTTTATTATTTCTTGTTATGGTTATGGTTTTGCATGTATATTTTATTATCATTAACCTTAATGGGAAATCCTATCAAATAATATTTCTTGTATATGTTATGGTTTTGCATGTATATTTTATTATCATTAACCATAATAGGAAATCCTATCAAATGATATTTCTTGTCTAAAACATGTGCACAAAGATTTATCATAGTGTTAATCATGTGGATTACATATTTCTCATTGTGTATCATTTTTTGTTATGATTGAATAAGGCTTATTGCCTATTTTTTTTAGGTTGATTGTTGTAATTTTAATTTTTTTTTTTATTGTTGTAAATTTATTATTATTATTGAATGAAAAATCTATCAAGGTTGAGTAAGAAGGCATGCTACCAAGCACAGCAACCATAATAGTTATCATCTTTGCAAGTAATGAATTTTAAAGATTTTAAGATTATATTTTATGGAAGTCGTTATATGATCGCAATGGAGTCATGTAAGAGCTACTTAGCTATTTGATCTCTTGGTGATGATGACTTTATGTTAACCTTTGGAGGAGAGTCTTCATTGAGAGATTTGAGCTAGCAATATAGTTTTTCTCACAAATGCAAGGACCACCTACAACACAAGCAACGTGTAATTTAATTGTCATAGTTCTTTTAGAAAAGTACTAACAATATAACTAGAGGCAAACCCTAACAAAGATTAAACAAAATAGGTCTCTTAGATAATAAACATGCCTCAAGGGGTTACATCACAAATAATGGACCTTCGGTGACAAGTTTAAGGGGTAGTTGTGGAGTCAAAATTACTTGAGACTTACTCCTAGCCTTGTCCCTTTAAAACACACACTAAATAAATAAGGCATACCACAATGAAAATGGAACCCTAGAAGACGACTTAGATTATGTCGACCTCCCCCATTGGCTAGAACCTTATCAATTTCCCTTTCACATAACTAAGAGATATCACTTGAAGAAATTATCAATAAAAACTCAACAATATATAAGTAGGAACCCAAACCAAAATTCTATAAAATCAAGGCTTCTAAAAAAAATCTGTAATGCTAACATTTTATCTACTAAAAAACTATTCAATACAAATACAAATAGGACAAAGTAGTCGAGATGTGCAATTAACAATATCCTTGCCAAAAGGGATAACACAAGCATAATAAGCCCAATATATGTATAAATATTGTTTACAAGCTTTCTTATTGATTTATTATATGTAGAAATTTTGTTTACAGGCTCTCTTATTGATTTATTGAAGGTGCATTTAATTACCTTTTTTGTGCCAAAA
>SNQJ01S0146946.1:23842-34739 GCA_010110895.2 Picea sitchensis | reverse complement strand
TGAATTGAGATCCTTAAAGGACATACCTATTTGTTTTGCAAGACCTTGTTTGGTGGACAATTTTGGAGGAATGAGCCTAGTTTGGGCTTCCATGGGGCTTGAATCCCACAGGTTGGATGCCAAGGGCCCACATTCCGGATCACGATGACCTACCTTTAGAGGCCTAGAAGACACCTTGGATTACCTTTCCTATCCCTCACATGCCAAGCGAATTTCCTAGGAGGGGAAAAAGTGTCACTCTTTGGGGCTTGACGTCACCCAGGGCTAGGGTTGGTGGTGATGGAGTTACTTTTCATTGACACTTGGCATCATTTGATGGAGAGAGCACGTTGAATTGTGGGAAAAGGCTATAACGCATGAATAGAAGGCATTTGAAGGCCAATTGTTCCATCCCCAACTCCAACGATTTGTTAAATATGCCAAAGCGTTGACCTAAAGGGGTGATGTCATCTTATTTTAGGGTTTTTAATGTGCAAAAGTGTGAATTAAATATTGTTATTTGTGTAAGGGGTAATATAAAGATTTTTGACCCCTTATCTTATGTTTTATCCTAATTTATGTGGACAAACTATGTTTTAAACATTTTGTATAAATAGAGATCATGTGAATCTTATTTCATAACATAACTCCCCATTATGAGAAGTACTTGGCTGAAATTTTCGCTATCTTTGAGCATTTTTGGTATCTCTCTATTGCAAATTGTTTTTGGTGTTATCTCTTGGTGAATGGGTGAAGTGAAGTGATGTGCACCTCTTGATGGCTTTCTCCTTTTCTCTTGGATGGTAATTTGCACGGTGAACTAGGGTTTGATATCTCTTTTCTTGGAATTGGTAAGGAAAAATATGCATATATGTTAGTTCTTTCTTGCTCATTCTTGGTAATTGTTGGTGGAAACCCTATGATGAGTATGTTGGATACACCCTCCATTTATGATTCATCTTATTTTATTTATTTATTTATTTATTTTTATTTTTTTATATGTCTGGAGGAATCAACAATTAGTTGGGCACGTGTTCGCGTTACACGTGGCCGTGTTATCCAACCGCTACCACTATAACCTCCAGGTGTGCCCACAATGCCCCTTACGCGACACACAAGGTAAGTCAGGGGGAGTTGAACTCGAAAGCTCATGGAGCTTCATTTTCACGGCACTTGCCAATTGAGCTGCCCCCACGGGGGCTTATGATTCATCTTATTGCTAAGGTATCCAATGCACAATAACTTTTATTGAATAAATAAAATAGGCTAAAAATGTAAAACTACAGAACTGAAAACAACTTGCTCGAATGGTGGTAGCTATCTTTGAGAAGAGATGTGGCTGCTACGCACATTCGTCTGAGCAGAATCATTACAATGAGGCTCCAGAGACATTTTTAACATTACTCATGAATGCCAAAACCCTATACATCCAAAAACCTGACCCTAGGAGATGAAACACCAACAATTATGTGGGCCCCGCTGGGTAAGTTGGTTCCTCAACTTCCTAGGGTCATAAATTTTGCATATGACCTCCGTTTTAAATGCGTGATAGCCCATTGGAAAGGTATTTTAGAGAAATACACATTATGTCATCAAACTTTGACTTTGTCTATAGTTTGACTATGACAAGACAAAAAAACATTGTTTAGGGCCCTAAAACGGCCCTGGAAGTACAAAAATATTTATTGACATGAAAACATCCAAAATAAGACAGTTGGATTAGGTGGGAGGCCACCAATATCCACCTGGAAGATGTGTAGGGCTTCAAACAACCTTAGAAGTGTAGAACCCACAATTACAAAGAATTATAGAAGAACATGTTGAACTAAAAACTGTCAAGAGGAACTAGTTGGAATAGGTGGGTGGCCACCAATATCCACCTGGATCAGTACTCCCCCTTTAAGAAGAAATGGTGTCCATTGCATTGAGTTCCCCCATCATGTGAGGAAAAATCCGCTGAATTTGGCCCCGGGTGAGCCACTTTCCTTGGTGTAGGAGCTACCCTGGCTTGACAACCCAATAAAGATGGATCCTCTGCTGGCGAGTGCCCTTGACTTGTGTGTCCACTATCTGATCAGTGGATTCCTGTTCCATGTAGTTAGGGTTGAACTCTGTTGGTGTCAACATTTCTATGATCTTTGAGGTGTCCAATAATGGTGGAAAATGTGGTCAAAGGAGGTCCACATTGAACAATGGGTGCAAGCCAAGGAAGGGTGGAGTGTTGAGCTCAAAAGAATTTCTACCCATAGCCTTGGTGATAGTGTAAGGCTCATAGAGAAGTGGGCAAAGCTTTCGATGGGGTCATGTAAGGTGCTCTTTCGAATACCAGACCTTGTCTCCCACCTGAAACTGGTGCGGTACTCGATGTTGATCATGGCGCTACTTGTACTTAGTATTGGCTTTCTATAAAATCTCATGGACCTTTTGGTGGATGTGTTGAATCCACTCAATGAATTTGGTGGCTTTGTTAGCCTTAGACTGAACATGGAAATATTATGCCTGTGTGGTTGCAAGAGGTAGTGCAACATCAATGGAACCCAAGGGTTGGAATCCTAGCCTCACCTAAAATGGGCTATGGTCGGTGGATCTATGAAGAGCCTTGTTGTATATGTGTTGAAAATATGGAAGACTCTCATTCCATGTACACATATGCTTAGAGTTGTACATGCGCAGTATGTGCACAATCATCCAATTAATGACCTATGTATGGCCATCGGTTTGGGGGTGGAAAGCATTAGATTTAATGAGCTTGGTGTCCAACAGTGACCAGAGACTCAACCAAAATGTGTTGATGAACTTGATGTCCTAATCTAAGGTGATGGTCTGTGGTATCCCAAAATGGACCCACACCCATTCGAAGAAGAGATTGGCAGTATCTGCTACTGTGATGCTCTTCTTGCAGGCTATAATAATGACTATCTTTGAAAATCAATCAATTGACACAAATACACAATCATTGTCGTGCTTGGTGGATGGAAGGAAATACATGTAATCCATCGAGATGGATTCCCAAGGCCTCTCGGGAGTAGGAAGAGGGGTGTATAATCCTTTCTTCTTGATGGTTGGCTTGGCAATGGCATAGGTAGTGAAAGATCTGATATACTTGCTGACGTCTTGTCAAAGTTTTTTCCACTGAAAATGTTTCTGTAGAACGACCACAATTTTCTCCACATCAAAATGTCCTGCCATCCGACTGTAGTGAGCCTCCCAAATCAGCTTTGGATGATCTCTTGTGGGAACACAGAGGTGGCCCATATGGCATAACCATCCATCCTGGATGTGAAAATTGGTGACATTCGCTCCTGTACCCAAGAGTTGATAGATGGTGGTGAAGTCAGGGTCACGTTGATAAATTTGGGGCCACTCAAATGTCTCATGCCCACAAGAATGGAGCATTGTGGTGAGTTCCACAACGAGAGGGCGAATGAGGCAGTCAACAACACGATTTGTGCTTCCTATTTTATACTTGATGTTGAGTTGGATCTGATGTAGGTATGTGGACCACTTTTGATGGCGGTCGTTTTGCAACTTCCCCTGTGTCTGTATGAACTGGAGAGGTTTATGATGAATGTGGATGATTGTCTCATTTCCCAGAATGTAATGTTTCCATTGACAACATGCTTTCACAATGGAATACATTTCTTTGTCATAGGTGGGATATTTTCGGATAGTATTTGAGAGTGTCTCACTATGATATGCCACTGGATGACCATGTTGAGTGAGAACTGTGCCTACAATATAGTAGGAGGCATCGGTCTCAATCTCGAACGGTTGTTGTAGATTAGGTAAGGAGAGTAATGGAGATGAGCACAAGCGAGGCTTCAGATCATCAAATGCTTGTTGTTTTTCCTTCCCCCATGCGAACTTTTCTTGGCCACCTCCATTGGCTACTTGGCCGAGGTCCCATGCAATATGGGAGAATCCCAACACAAACCTTCGGTAGAAGTTGGAAAGTCCCAAGAAGCTCCAAAGCTCGGTTAGTGTGGTCGGGGCTGGCCATTCACGAATGACTTAGATCTTAGCTGGATCCACATGTACCCCATGCTCATAAAAAATGTATCCCAAGTATTGGACCTTGTTCATGCCAAAGGAGCATTTCTCCAAGTTGGCATATAGCTTGTGCTGCCGCAGAGTGCCCAAAACCTGTTGAATATGTTGCATGTGCTCCTCCCAAGTTATACTGAAGATGGGGATGTCATCCAGATATACCACCATAAAAGAGTTAGTGAAGAATCTCAATACATCATCCATCAATCTCATGAAAGTTGTTGGTGCATTTATTAAGCCAAAGGGCATGACCAACCATTCGAAGAGACCTTTTTTAGATTTGAAAGTTGTCTTCCATACATTAGTTGGTTCGATGGGAATCTGGTGGTAGCCAAACTTTAGGTCAATATTGTTGAAGAACTTTTCCCCCTTTAGTTGGTCAATAAGGTCATCAATTCAAGGAATTGGTTATTGGTTCCTGACTGTGATTTTGTTTAATGCTCTGTAATTAATGCAGAGTCGCCAGGTCCCGTCTTCCTTTTGCATCAACACAATCGGGCTTCCGCAAGGGGAGGAGATGGGTCGGATGTGCCCCTTTTTGAAGAAACTCTTCGATATGGCGCTTGATTTCTTCATTTTCCATCAGCGAGCGACAATAGACTGGTCCATTAGGTCACCGATGTGGCGACGACCTTCTGGTTACTGCGAGCACGGATCACAAAAAAGAAGAACTTCCCGGTCTGTGAAATGGCCTTACTGCATTTCTTAGCAGAGAGTAAAGAAATAGCGGTAGGCGGCACTACTTTTGGTATCCTGTACAATTGTCTATCCAAAGTAATAATAACACTGTTGGGTCTAGACTCATACACAACATGTCGCTTCCACAAATATGGCTGGCCTAAAAGAACATCACAAACTTCAAGGGGAGAAATATCACACAATACCTTGTCTTTGAAGGGCTTGATGTTGTAGGGCAGATGACACTGTTGGCTGACGCGAAGATCTCATCCTTGGCGAAGCTAGTCGATGGTGTAGGGATGCATGTATGGTGTTATCATCAGGTTCGGTCGCTTGAAAACCTCGACTGAAATAAGGTTCTTTTGATTGTTTCTATCGACAATGAAATGCAATGGAGTCCCCTTTACCCACATCTGTGAGTGAAAGAGGCGTTATCCTTGCTCTGGTTCTTCTAGTTCGCTTGGTTGGACTTTGGTGGTAACAATAGTGGCACTGGGTTTGACATTGATGATCTAGTTCCCACTTTTTGGATTTGATTCAGAGTCAGAATCTTCCTTTGACTCGGAAGCTTTTAACTCGTCCACCAGTGACTGATTGGAGCGACATTCTTTGGTGTTATGCCAAGGGATTTTATGGTAGTCACACCATTTTCCTGTGTCCTTCTTCGACTCCTCATTATCCTTCTTCGGTTGCGACTTGGACTGGTTGTCCTGAGAGCGACCATATTTTCTCTGTCCCTTGTTTTGTGGGTTGGGGCCGCCTTTTCCCTACTTCGACTGTGAGGAGTTTGTAGATCCAAACTCTCGCCTCTTTTGCTTAAATTTTTGCTCGATCTTGATAACATATCTATAAGCCGCACCTAATGATGTGATGTCTAGAAAATCCATTTCTATTTGAATGTATCTATGCAGACATCCACATTATTTGAGCACCAGATGTCGTTCAGAGTTTTGATACCCAATTTGGTGTGCATGGTATGGAAAATATTGGTGAAATATGGTATTGTTTGGTCCCATTCCTGATGCAGTGTGGTCCATCTTGTGTACTGGTCCTCGTAGCTTCCAACATTGTAGTATTTTTCTTTAATGGCCCTGAAGGAATCCCATGTGGGGGCGACTGCAAATATTACAGATTCCTCTATGGCCCTTTGCTCAAAGTAAGTATCCCACCAGTTCTTAACATGGGGGATGACCTTGAGGAGTGAAAAAGTAATATTTTCTCTGCCAAAAATATTGTGGACCGAAAAATACCCTTCTAGTAGATTCAACCATTTATCTACAACATCCGTATCTATCATTCTTTCAAATAATGGAATATCAAAATTTACTTACACCTTGAAGGGGGTTGCATGGCCACTTGATGAAGATGCGTCTCTTATGGGCAACCACCGGAGGATCTGTGCAAAGTTGTTCATCATTTCGTTCCTTTGTCACGCAAGGGATTTCTCGTGCCAAATTTTAAAAGGATCTTCTGTTCCATTATATTTCTTCTCGTCCCCCATGGGTTGTTGTCGGGCTCGACGAGGCCGATCTCGCAAAGGATTGACTGGTTCGAGTCCCAACTTCTTGTACCCAGATCTTGTCGGGGACATGCACGGAGAAAAATAAATGAAGAGCAGAGTCCTCTGATACCACTTATCTAGATTTATGAGAAGAACAAAAAGAATAATAGACTGAATACAATAAGACAGAGATACCAAGAACAACAACATATATCCAGTGAACAATAACTTCTATTGAATAAATCAAATAGGCTAAAAATGTAAAACTACAAAACTGAAAACAACTTACTCGAATGGTGGTAGTTATATCTGAGAAGAGATGTGGATGCTACACACATCCGTTTGAGAAGAATCATTACAATGAGGCTCCATAGGATTTTTTAACATTACTCATGAATGCCAAAATCCTAGACATCCAAAAACCTAACCCTAGGAGATGAAATGCCAAAAGTTTTGTGGGCCTCGATGGGTAAGTTGGTACCTCAACTTCACGGGGTCGTAACTTTTGCATACGACCTCTGTTTTAGGCGCGTGATAGCCCGTTGGAAAGGTCTTTTCAAGAACTACACATTATGTCATCAAAATGTAACTTTGTTTATAGTTTGACTATGACAAGCCAAAAATACATTGTTTAGGGCCTCAAAATGGCCCTGGAAGTACAGAAAAATGTACTGACATGAAAACATCCAAAAAAATCCAGTTGTATTAGGTGGGAGGCCACCAATCTCCTCCTGGAAGCTGTGTAGGGATTCAGATAGCCCCGAAAGTGTAGAACCCACAATTACAAATAATTACAGAAGAACATGCTAAACTAAAAAATGTCAAGAGGAGCCAGTTGGAATAGGTGGGTGGCCACTAATATCCACCTAGATCAAAGACTCTAAAAAAATATTGACGTTTCCCCAACAACGATGCCAAAAAATGGCAGGATAAAAAAATGCTTGTAATTAACACTCTAGTAATTATGAGAACCTATTTTAATTATCAACCTGGGAAACACAAAACTTTCAAAACACCACACACTATATGTATTTTTAAACTTTTCATTGCTTAGGTTTTTTATTGCTAACTATTATTTTTCTTTTGTTTTTTTGGGGGGGAAATCAATTTTCTTGTTTTTACTAATTAATCAGAAAATCAGAAGCAAATACTAAGCTACTCTAAAGAACATTTATATAACTTCTTATACTACATTACTCTACATATAATATACCAGATATGAAAAGTATGCAGGACATAAATAAAATGCTAGAAATGGCAAAATAATAGTAATATAACCAGAACAATCACCACAATAGCACTGAAATGATATAAGAATAACAACAAAAACAACATTTTGATTCTGAAAGCAATTTTCACGGGCCTGTTCGAGGGGGCAACCTCCAATTGAGCAGAGCTCTATTACAATAATATCCAAGCTAGGGTTCTCATACAAAGAAGAAGAAACATCTAGAGGAAGATCTTTCTAGAAGCGAAAGCTTCTATTAGGTCTTCTTACATTTGACTTATTCTATTTTATTGCAAGGCCTTATTAATATTGACCTTTATTACATCCGAATATATTGTTCTACCTATGTGCGGGCTAGGACCCTAACATGTCCTCCCCCTTAAAAACAACCTTGTCCTCAAGGCTTGAGATGTGGAAATCGTTGCAGAACGGTAGCTGGTTCCTAAGTGGCATCTCTTGGAGTTGTATATTTCCACTGGACTAACACCTCCTTGATGGTTCTCTGATGCAGGCAACGTTCACGTTGGTCCAAAACTGCTTTTGGTTGTAGCCAAATGGATCCTTCTTCGACTAACTCAGGAAGGTTGGTTTGAATTTGGCACTTAGTTCCAATCACCTTCTTTAAGCATGAAACATGAAAAACAGGATGTAGCTTCGAATGACTGGGCAAAGCTAACTGATAAGCTACTTGTCCCACATGCTTGAGAATGGTATAAGGACCATAAAATTTGGGCGCTAGCTTCTGACAATGCTCGACCTTGAGGGAAGTTTGCTTGTAAGGTTGCAGTCGAAGAAACACCTGATCCCCTTCTGCAAATTGACGTTCAAAGCGACCTTGATTTGATTTTTTCTTCACGCAATTCTGTGCCATGACCAAATTCTCTTTGAGGGTACGGAGAATAGCTTCTCAAACGGTAAGTGTTTGGTTAACCGCCTGGACCTTCGAGACACCAGGTGAGTATGAGAGAACTGAAGGTGGATTTGGTCCATATACCGCTTCAAAAGGAGTCATGCGTGTAGCTGTATGGTATGAAGTGTTGTACCACCATTCACCTAGGGGTAACCATTGAGCCCATTGATTTTGATTTTCCAAGGAAAAACACCTCAAATATGTTTGCAAACACTTGTTGACAACTTCCGTTTGACCATCAGTCTGGGGATGATAAACTGTGCTAAGATGCAATTGGGTGCCTTGTAGCTTGAACAGTTCTTGCCAAAAATTGCTTGTGAAAGTTGGGTTGCGATAAAAAACAATAGAGTGCGGCATGCCATGAAGCTTGAAGACCTGATCCATGAATATTTGAGCCACCGTGGGTGCTATAAATAGGTGTTGAAGAGCGCATAAATGATCATACTTGGAAAGACGATCAACAACCACCATGATGACTAATTTATTTCTCAATTTGGGTAAATCAGTAATAAAATCCATAGAGATATCCTTCCAAATCGCTGGTGGAATCGGGAGCGGTTGTAGTGTGCACAGAGATTTGACTGTTTCTCCTTTGTTGCGCTGACACACATCACATTCAGTGAGAAAATTATGAATGTCCTATTTCATACCATCCCAGAAAAAAGAACGTTTGACCTTGTCATAGGTTTTGGTGAACCCGGAGTGCCCCACTGTGGGTGTAGCATGAAGCTCAGAAAGTACCATGGATTTAAGCTTTGATTGTTTACTTAAATACAAGTGACCTTTGTATCGTATCTCATCATGGAGCCAAGAGTACCCTGGGGAAGTTGGAGCATTGGCCTGCAATTGTTGGATCATATGCGAACTTTTGGGATCTTGTAGCCATTCTTGGTGAACGTCTTGGAGCTGTTAGAATATAAAAGATGTGTGCTCGTTTTACCATTGACAATACCCTTGTCACCCAACCATAGGCCGAAGCCACCCTTCGAGCACCTTAACCTTGACAAAGAATCACTCCAGAAGCAAACCCTAGGATAGATATCCAAACAAAGGGTAGCACATCTTTCCCCAAGGATAGCGCATCATAAAGAGCTGATCATATAGTCCAAACCCTAGCCAAGAGATAGTCCAAGCCAAAACGTAATTGCTCGCTATAGCAGCTACACCAACAACTTTCCTCCAAACTTGCGCACAAGACTGCAACTGCACTGCGTAGAACTGGCTCTTTGCAACTGCTGAGATGTGTCAAATGAGAGATCGATGCCCTGTATTTATAGTGGTTCTGGTAGACTTACTGGGGCCGACTTCTCCTTCTGGGTACCTGTCTGTTCAGTATATTATTATTATTTCTGGTCGACTTCTTCTCTTGGAGGCTAATAACCTAATATAAATTATCTTCTTGAGTCGACAAGTCTTCTAGGATTATTAGCCAACTCATTAGGGTTTCTTCTTGCATTCTGGAGTATTCTATTCTCGTCAGGTTTACACGTGGAGGTAAATATCTCCTGTAGCTACCATAATATCAACACTCCCTCCTAGCTAGGGAGGTATTACAGGTAATGGTTTTGAGCACAAAACATACCATTCACTCGGTAGCATCAACATGGTTATATAGACTAGATCATGACTAGATCATGAGAACCATCATCATCATTAGCTGCATCATCTCTCGAAACCATACTCTATATGAGTAATCAGACATGATGCTCACTCCACAGAGTGATACAAGAGCCATTCTTCTAAGCTAGAAGAGTAAATGTTCTGAACCATTTTCTGTCTGGAAAATCTCTGTTTATCATTCATCTCGCTGACAATTATTTCCAATAAATTGCTGATAGTCTTCAAGGCAATCTGAACAAAATAGAACACAACTGTGTCTATCCATAGTAGTACATAACTATAATCCAGTGGTACACTACCACACCAAGTAACACACAATTACTTGATCAACAACATATAGTCATGAACAGTGGAACATATCCACCACAATAGTATACATCTACTGTCATACAGTCTTCATAACAATCATCTGATAGCAACCTGCACAGAAACAATGTTATGATATAAATTGAATCATCTGGGCCAATCTTTCACTCACATCTGTGAGATATGAAGGAATATCTGCCCTCAATGTATAACATTAACAATGGGCTATCTTCCCTATTCTTCTCAAACAAGGAAGAATGATTGTTTCTGATTTCTGAGCCTGGACCATTCCTCACCCCAGGCCATTCCTCTTACACTAATCAAATTGCACCCTGGAGAGAATGTATAAACCCTAAGGAATGCATGTCCCTGATTGCTTAGCCTGGACCTGATTTCTTAGCCTGGACCATTCCCCACCCTGGGCCATTCCTCCTACACTAATCAAAGTGCACCCTGGAGAGAATGTATAAACCCTAAGGAATGACTGTCCGGACCATTTCCTCTGTTAACCACAAGAGGAAAAGACTGTCTTGTATCAACCTCCAAAACAAACCATTCCTCATGTTAACCACAATGAGAAATCGCTGTCAGGCGAGGCGGGCCAGTCTTCTTGAGTAACCCTCAAGAA
>SNQJ01S0146946.1:2640-14612 GCA_010110895.2 Picea sitchensis | reverse complement strand
GTAGGTGTTCTCTTAGTTGTCTCCATTTTGTGGTTGGGTCGGGATTTTACCAACCTACAACTTGTGCGATAACATTTTTGCATCATTTCCGGAGAGGATTTTGAATCATCTTCCGAACCCTAACGACACTTTCAAAAGATATCCCAAAGCCTTTCCCTAGATTTCCTGATGACTCCACCTTAAATGATGTTCCCCTTCCACCCTCGATGAGCTCTTCTTGAGGCTCATCTGGTGACTCCACCTTCCCAGAACCCACCTTTCCCTAATTACCTTTTCCATCTTTTAATGAGCCTTGAGTACATCTTGCGACTCCATTAAGGTATTACCCTAAGTAATGGAACCATGGCCTCATGGGACTCACCATGGGCTTTCCATAAAGTTTATCCTTCTTTGGATATTTAGAATATCCTTGGATATCCAAATCATTGCTCCCTGGAGTGGAGGGAAAGTTTCCCTAAATTTGATGGTGATCCATCTCTAGCAGTCATCCATGTTGTCAATTATGTGAAGTATGCTTCAAGCCTAAATGTGCTACATGAAGATGTGATGATGAAAATTTTTGTATCTTCACTGGAATAAAGTCAAAGGAGTTGGATTGCACACTCCTGTAATTCGAACAATATCCCATCTTCTAAAAATCTCATTGAATAATTTCTCAGGCATTATCGACCGGTTACTCAGAATTTGCAAGATACTTTCCAAGATTTCAAACATGCTCTTTTTAGAGAAGGTTTTCCGGTGGATGACGAGAAAATAGATGAAGAAGTGCTTGAAGAATAAATATATGAAGAAAATTACCATGAAGATCTAGGCAAGAAATTTGATGAAGATGAAGTGCTCATATCTTCCCTTCCACTTGATGAAGACATCCTGGCCTCTGCTCCTCTTGCACATTAAGAAGAGAACATGATGAGTTGTGACCCTTTTGAAGATATTAAAAATACTTTATTCCATGACTTTGTAAGTGAATAAGTGTTAGAGGAGCTCTTGGATGCGACAATTCCTTTCGAAGAAAATCAAAGAAAGCACTTTGTATTAAGGATCAAGCCCCTTGCAATGAAGAGGCAATGGAGGGGCATGTCCATAAAGAAAACGAGAAATTTCAATGAATCACAACAGGTTGAGACATTGTTATATTTTCTTGCGCTTGATCAAGGTGAGGTTTTCCAGCCTCACCTTCTTTCTGTGCATGAATTTGAAGAAGCATTTAGTCCCAATGGTGAAGAAACTGAAGATCTAGTTGAAGCCACCCTGGCCCCTGCTCTTCCTGCACATGAAGACAAAGAGATGGTCATTTGTTGTCACAATGATGGTCATATAAAAGGAACCTTGGATATGGTTGATGAGCACATATACACTTTCATATAGACTGGGAAATGCACATGGGATTTTGGTCGTTTTATTTTTTATAAAGACCCCATCTACGACATTGAGGGTAGCTCTCAAGCAAAGGGGGTTAAGTTGTCACTTTCAAAGGATTGGTATTCATGTGTATATGATTCGTATGTTTAGCAGCCTGATGATGACATGGTTACATATTTGTTTTTCCCATTCGAGGATGACCCATCGCAACATTTTTAGGGTGATTTTCAGTCATCCCTTGGGAGTTGTGATGTAGGTGCTTTTAGGGATGCATGCTTGTTCTATGAGGATTTTCAACCACTTTCTTTCTCAGATTTAGATGGATACCAATATGTGGCCATTCCAGAGCAATCAAAGAATCATACCACAAAGCAACAATGTTTTCATCTTTGGTCCCTTCAGAAGTATTTACAAATGAAGAAGCAACATGTTTTGGATGAGGGAAAATAATCCTTCTTAGGACTTGAGGTCATCCCTTATCTTGTTTCCTCTTCTCTGGGGAATTATAAGGTTTTCTTGGGATCCCTTATCTTGTTTCCTCTTCTCTGGGGAATTATAAGGTTTTCTTGGGATCCCTTATCTTTTCTCAGCCTTTGGGGAGAAATGATTTTCTAAGTGAAAATGAAGACGAGCCATCATCTACATATGTTATCCCTCTTGAGAGATGGATTGATCAGGCTTGTGTCTACACTTTCAGGCATGATGATTAGGCTGATGGTTTCTCTTTCCAACAAGATTTCCTCCCTCCTACCCATCTCCATGAGTTTCATTTCATGACTGATTATATGTGTATTTATACTCATGATTATTATATGCTTAACTTATCTTTGTTGTATCACATGATTAAACACAGGGGGAGATACCTTGATGAGACGATCAATTGGTTGCACTAGTTACACGACTTCACCTGACATTTCATGACCTAATCTTCAGGGCCCCAGGTAAGCAGGTAGGTCATCTTGATTTCCTTTTATTTTCATATTGATTTCTCATGATAGTTTAGATGCATTTCATATTTCATTTTTCTCTAGCATATTGATTTCATGCTTAGTTTAGAAATTTTTGAAGAAAATGCTAAAATTTTCTTTTCTAGATTAATTTCATTTTGGTTTTGATGTATATGGACGAAGGGTGATAGAACCACCCTATATTTTAAATTTTTTTGTTTCAGTGTAGGCACAGGTCTACCAGGGGATGTTTTGGTTCTCATGCACTCTATGGGGAGCACATGTCCCCTAGTAGGAGCCAGATGTTATCCCCATTTTGTGGGATAAATAAGGAGATCATGTCTCGAGGCCCTCAAGTTGCAGATATGGAGTGTCGAGAGACCACATGATTAGCAGTGTCCACTTGCACATATGGAAGACCTCTCTATCACCACAGTTTGGATCTATTCTGAACGCATCCACCACACCAACTAGTCTCTGGAAGGCACATGGGTCTTGCTCCATGCAGTACAAGTCAGGTATTGTAGTAGGTAATCACCCTAATATTTGAGGCATTTAAGCATGTTGTATTGAAGCTACTTTTGATTATAAAACACCTTCTTGGACATTATTGTTTTGACCATGTTTCATCTTGGTGAGTGTCATCGATTTCCTAGTAAGTGGCCAACTTTTGGGGAAGGGTTGCAACTGGGGGTCTCTTGAGGGGTCATCGTACCATTCCCGACCATACTTATCACTTTCCTCTCATTGCATTCCCATCACATTTACCTCTTCTAGGCCCTTTGGCTTTAGTGACCCAAGAAGGGCATGTGCCTCATTTCATGGGAAGAAGGGGCTGGAGGCCCAAGGGGATGGTGGCTGGAAAAAGATAAAAGCCTAAAATATAAACCTTCTAGATGCTCACCCAGACAGGTCTTGAGAACGATGAACTGCTTCTCTTAAAATAATTGAAGGCCTGCAAAAGATCAAACACACAATAAATATCCCTCTTGAATGAAAGACTAACACTAGTGTGTTATAATGCTTTGATGGTTACTCCTATGGCACTTTGTGGACCTCTTCTTTCAAGTGACATTGTGTTACTTCCCCCCAAGCTAATCAATTCACTATTGGGAGTGCACACGTGTTTGGATCATTAATTAATTAATAAATGGAAATAAATGGGCTTGGAAAAAGGTTGCATTGAAGATGAAGGTGCAACACACCCTATATAAAAGCACCCATAAATGAGATAATATGAGCCCTTGTATGTCGTGAAAATAATTGACCTATGAAGTCTATCCCCCTATCCACCTCATCATCCACTACATGACCTGAAAGGGGCATCCTTAGGAGCATCCCCTACTTGAGGGTTTTGGTCTACCCAATTGGACTTTTATGACACCCCTACCATGCCTAAACTTGGTCAATTGTATAGGGTATTTGAGCACTTATTTAATTTGATGAGGTATTTTTGATGCACATGTTTAGGTGCCTTTCTTATTAGATGTGCTTTTCANTGGAAAAAGATAAAAGCCTAAAATATAAACCTTCTAGATGCTCACCCAGACAGGTCTTGAGAACGATGAACTGCTTCTCTTAAAATAATTGAAGGCCTGCAAAAGATCAAACACACAATAAATATCCCTCTTGAATGAAAGACTAACACTAGTGTGTTATAATGCTTTGATGGTTACTCCTATGGCACTTTGTGGACCTCTTCTTTCAAGTGACATTGTGTTACTTCCCCCCAAGCTAATCAATTCACTATTGGGAGTGCACACGTGTTTGGATCATTAATTAATTAATAAATGGAAATAAATGGGCTTGGAAAAAGGTTGCATTGAAGATGAAGGTGCAACACACCCTATATAAAAGCACCCATAAATGAGATAATATGAGCCCTTGTATGTCGTGAAAATAATTGACCTATGAAGTCTATCCCCCTATCCACCTCATCATCCACTACATGACCTGAAAGGGGCATCCTTAGGAGCATCCCCTACTTGAGGGTTTTGGTCTACCCAATTGGACTTTTATGACACCCCTACCATGCCTAAACTTGGTCAATTGTATAGGGTATTTGAGCACTTATTTAATTTGATGAGGTATTTTTGATGCACATGTTTAGGTGCCTTTCTTATTAGATGTGCTTTTCATTTTCCATGATATTTTGAATTGAGATCCTTAAAGGGCATACCTATTTGTTTTGCAAGACCTTGTTTGGTGGATAGTTTTGGAGGAACGAGCCTAGTTTGGGCTTCCATGGGGCTTGAATCCCACAGGTTGGATGCCAAGTGCCCACATTCCGGATCACGATGACCTACCTTTGGAGGCCTAGAAGACACCTTGGATTACCTTTCCTATCCCTCACATGCCAAACGAATTTCCTAGGAGGGGAAAAAGCATCACTCTTTGGGGCTTGATGTCACCTAGGGCTAGGGTTGGTGGTGATGGAGTTACTTTTCATTGACACTTGGCATCATTTGATGGAGAGAGCACGTTGAATTGTGGGAAAAGGCTATAGCGCATGAAGAGAAGGCATTTGAAGGCCAATTGTTCCATCCCCAACTCCAACGATTTGTTAAATATGCCAAAACGTTGACCTAAAGGGGTGATGTCATCTTATTTTAGGGGTTTTAATGTGCAAAAGTGTGAATTAAATATTTTTATTTGTGTAAGGGGTAATATAAAGATTTTTGACCCCTTATGTTATGTTTTATCCTAATTTATGTGGACAAACTGTGTTTTAAACATTTTGTATAAATAGAGATCATGTGAATCTTATTTCATAACATAACTCTCCCATTATGAGAAATACTTGGCTGAAATTTTCGCTATCTTTGAGCATTTTTGGTATTTCTCTCTATTGCAAATTGTTTTTGGTGTTATCTCTTGGTGAATGGGTGAAGTGAAGTGATGTGCACCTCTTGATGGCTTTCTCCTTTTCTCTTGGATGGTAATTTGCATGGTGAACTAGGGTTTGATATCTCTTTTCTTGGAATTGGTAAGGAAAAATATGCATATATGTTCTTTCTTGTTCATTCTTGATAATTGTTGGTGGAAACCCTAGGATGAGTATGTTGGATACACCCTCCATTTATGATTCATCTTATTGCTAAGGTATCCAATGCACAATAACTTTTATTGAATAAATAAAATAGGCTAAAACTGTAAAACTACAGAACTGAAAACAACTTGCTCGAATGGTGGTAGCTATCTTTGAGAAGAGATGTGGCTGCTACGCGCATTCGTCTGAGCAGAATCATTACAATGAGGCTCCAAAGACATTTTTAACATTACTCATGAATGCGAAAACCCTATACATCCAAAAACCTGACCCTAGGAGATGAAACACCAACAATTATGTGGACCTCGATGGGTAAGTTGGTACCTCAACTTCTTGGGGTCATAAATTTTGCATATGACCTCCGTTTTAGACGCGTGATAGCCCATTGGAAAGGTATTTTAGAGAAATACACATTATGTCATCAAACTTTGACTCTGTCTATAGTTTGACTATGGCAAGACAAAAAAACATTGTTTAGGGCCCTAAAACGGCCCTGGAAGTACAAAAATATGTATTGACATGAAAACATCCAAAATAAGATAGTTGGATTAGGTGGGAGGCCACCAATATCCACCTGGAGGATGTGTAGGGCTTCAAACAACCTCAGAAGTGTAGAACCCACAATTACAGAGAATTATAGAAGAACATGTTGAACTAAAAACTATCAAGAGGAGCTAGTTGGAATAGGTGGGTGGCCACCAATATCCACCTGGATCAGTGCTCCCCCTTTAGGAAGAAATGGTGTCCATTGCATTGAATTCCCCCATCATGTGAGGAAAATTCTGCTGAATTTGGCCCCGGGTGAGCCACTTTCCTTGGTGTAGGAGCTGCCCTGGCTTGACAACCCAATAAAGATGGATCCTCCGCTGACGAGTGCCCTTGACTTGTGTGTCCACTATCTGATCAGTGGATTCCTGTTCCATGTAGTCAGGGTTGAGCTCTGTTGGTGTCAACTGTTCTATGATCTCTGAGGTGTCCAATAATGGTGGAAAATATGGTCAAAGGAGGTCCACATTGAACAACGGGTGCAAGCCAAGGAAGGGTGGAGTGTTGAGCTCAAAAGAATTTTTACCCATGGCCTTGGTGATAGTGTAAGGCCCATCGCGAAGTGGGCAAAGCTTTCGATGGGGTCATGTAAGACGCTCTTTCGAAAAATGTAACCAGACCTTGTCTCCCACCTGAAATTGGTGCGGTACTCGATGTTGATCATGGCGCTACTTGTACTTAGTATTGGCTTTCTATAAAATCTCATGGACCTTTTGGTGGATGTGTTGAATCCACTCAATGAATTTGGTGGCTTTGTTAGCCTTAGACTGAACATGGGAAGATTATGCCTGTGTGGTTGCAAGAGGTAGTGCAACATCAATGGGACCCANTTGGAATCCTAGCCTCACCTGAAATGGGATATAATCGGTGGATCTATGAAGAGCCTTGTTGTATACGTGTTGAACATATGGAAGACTCTCATCCCATGTACACATATGCTTAGAGTTGTACATGCGCAGTATGTGCACAATCATCCAATTAATGACCTCTATATGGCCATTGATTTGGGGGTGGAAAGCATTAGATTTATTGAGCTTGGTGTCCAACAGTGACTAGAGACACAACCAAAATGTGTTGAGGAAATTGATGTCCCGATCTAAGGTGATGGTCTGTGGTATCCTAAAATGGACCCACACCCATTCGAAGAAGAGATTGGCAGTATCTACTACTGTGATGCTCTTCTTGCAGGCTATAATAATGACTATCTTCGAAAACCAATCAACTGACACAAGTACACAATCATTGTCATGCTTGGTGGATGGAAGGAAATACATGTAATCCATCGAGATGGATTCCCAAGGCCTCTCGGGAGTAGGAAGAGGGGTGTATAATCCTTGCTTCTTGATGGTTGACTTGGCAATGGCATAGGTAGTGAAAGATCCGATATACTTGCTGACGTCTTGTCAAAGTTTTTTCCACTGAAAATGTTTCTGTAGAACGACCACAATTTTCTCCACGTCAAAATGTCCTGCCATCTGACTGTAGTGAGCCTCCCAAATTAGCTTTGGATGCTCTCTTGTGGGAACACAGAGGTGGCCCATATGGCATAACCGTCCATCCTGGATGTGAAAATTGGTGACATTCGCTCCTGTACCCAAGAGCTGATAGATGGTGGTGAAGTCAGGGTCACGTTGATAAATTTGGGGCCGCTCAAATGCCTCATGCCCACAAGAATGGAGCATTGTGGTGAGTTCCACAATGAGAGGGCGAATGAGGTAGTCAACAACACGATTTGTGCTTCCTATTTTATACTTTATGTTGAGTTGGAACTGATGTAGGTATGTGGACCACTTTTGATGGCGGTCGTTCTGCAACTTCCCTTGTGTCTGTATGAACTGGAGAGGTTTATGATGAATGTGGATGATTGTCTCATTTCCCATAATGTAATGTTTCCATTGACAACATGCTTTCACAATGGAATACATTTCTTTGTCATAGGTGGGGTATTTTTGGATAGTATTTGAGAGTGTCTCACTATGATATTCCACTGGATGACCATGTTGAGTGAGAATTGTGCCTACAACATAGTTGGAGGCATCGATCTCAATCTCGAACGGTTGTTGTAGATTAGGTAAGGAGAGTAATGGAGATGAGCACAAACGATACTTCAGATCATCAAATGCTTGTTGTTGTTCCTTCCCCCATGTGAATTTTTCCTAGCCACCTCCCTTGGCTACCTGGACGAGGTCCCATGCAATATGGGAGAATCCAAACACAAACCTTCAGTAGAAGTTGGAAAGTCCCAAGAAGCTCCAAAGCTCGGTTAGTGTGGTCAGGGCTGGCCATTCACGAATGACTTAGATCTTAGCTGGATCCACATGTACCCCATGCTCATCAAAAATGTATCCCAAGTATTGGACCCTGTTCATGCCAAAGGAACATTTCTCCAAGTTGGCATATAGCTTGTGCTGCCGCAGAGTGCCCAAAACTTGTTGAATATGTTGCATGTGCTCCTCCCAAGTTATATTGAAGATGGGGATGTCATCCAGATATACCACCATAAAAGAGTTGGTGAAGAATCTCAATACATCATCTATCAATCTCATGAAAGTTTTTGGTGCATTTATTAAGCCAAAGGGCATGACCAACCATTCGAAGAGACCTTTTTTAGATTTGAAAGTTGTCTTCCATACATTAGTTGGTTCGATGGGAACCTGGTGGTAGCCAAAATTTAGGTCAATATTGTTGAAGAACTTTTCCCCCTTTAGTTGGTCAATAAGGTCATCAATTCAGGGAATTGGGTATTGGTTCTTGACTGTGATTTTGTTTAATGCTATGTAATTAATGCAGAGTCGCCAGGTCCCGTCTTCCTTCTGCATCAACACAATCGGGCTTCCGAAAGGGGAGGAGATGGGTCGGATGTGCCCCTTTTGAATAAACTCTTCGATATGGTGCTTGATTTCTTCATTTTCCATTAGCGAGTGACAATAGACTGGTCCATTAGGTCACCGATGTGGCGACGACCTTCTGGTTATTGCGAGCATGGATCACAGAAAAGAAGAACTTCCCGGTCTATGAAATGGCCTTACTGCATTTCTTAGCAGAGAGTAACGAAATAGCGGTAGGCGACACTACTTTTGGTATCCTGTACAATTGTCTATCCAAAGTAATAATAACACTGTTGGGTCTAGACTCATACACAACATGTCACTTCCACAAATATGGCTGGCCTAAAAGAACATCACAAAATTCAAGGGGAGAAATATCACACAATACCTTGTCTTTGAAGGGCTTGATGTTGTAGGGTAGATGACACTATTGGCTGATGCAAATATCTCGTCCTTGGCGAAGCTAGTCGATGGTGTAGGGATGCATGTATGGTGTTATCATCAGGTTCAGTCACTTGAAAACCTCGGCTGAAATCAAGTTCTTCTGATTGTTTCTATCGACAATGAAATGCAATGGAGTCCCCTTTACCCACATCTGTGAGTGAAAGAGGCATTCTCCTTGCTCTGGTTCTTCTGGTTCGCTTGGTTGGACTTTGGTGGTAACAACAGTGGCACTGGGTTTGACATTGATGATCTGGTTCCCACTTTTTGGATTTGATTCAGAGTCAGAATCTTCCTTTGACTCAGAAGCTTTTAACTCGTCCACCAGTGATTGATTGGAGCGACATTCTTCGGTGTTATGCCAAGGGATTTTATGGTAGTCACACCATTTTCCTGTGTCCTTCTTCGATTCCTCATTATCCTTCTTGGGTTGCGAATTGGACTGGTTGTCCTGAGAGCGACCATATTTTCTTTGTCCCTTGTTTTGTGGGTTGGGGCCGCCTTTTCCCTACTTCGACTGTGAGGAGTTTGCAGATCCAAACTCTCGCCTCTTTTGCTTAAATTTCTGCTCGATCTTGACAACATATCTATAAGCCACACCTAATGATGTGATGTCTGGAAAATCCATTTCTATTTGAATGTATCTATGCAGACATCCACATTATTTGAGCACCAGATGTCGTTTAGAGTCTTTGATACCCAATTTGGTGTGCATGGTATGGAAAATATTGGTGAAATCTGGTATTGTTTGGTCCCATTCCTGGCGTAGTGTGGTCCATCTTGTGTACTGGTCCTCGTATCTTCCAACATTGTAGTATTTTTCTTTAATGGCATCCCTGAAGGAATCCCATGTGGGGGCAACTGCAAATATTGTAGATTCCTCTATGGCCCTTTGCTCAGAGTAAGTATCCCACCAGTTCTTAACATGGGGGACGACCTTAAGGAGTGCAAAAGTAATATTTTCTCTGCCAAAAATATTGTGGACCGAAAAATACCCTTCTAGTAGATTCAACCATTTATCTACAACATCCATATCTATCATTCCTTCAAATAATGGAATATCAAAATTTACTTGCACCTTGAAGGGGGTTGCATCGCTGCTTGATGAAGATGCGTCTCTTGTGGGCAACCACCGGAGGATCTGTGCAAATTTGTTCATCATTTCGTTCCTTTGTCGTAAGGGCTTTCTCGTGCAAAATTTTAAAATGATCTTCTGCTCCATTATATTTCTTCTCGTCCCCCATGGGTTGTTGTCGGGCTCGACGTGGCCGATCTTGCAAAGGATTGACTGGTTCATGTCCCAACTTCTTGTACCCAGATCTTGTCGGGGACATGCACGGAGAAAAATAAATGAAGAGCAGAGTTCTCTGATACCACTTATCTAGATTTATGAGTAGAACAAAAATAATAATAGACTGAATACAATAAGACAAAGATACCAAGAAAAACAACATATATCTAGTGAACAATAACTTCTATTGAATAAATAAAATAGGCTAAAAATGTAAAACTACAAAACTGAAAACAACTTGCTCGAATGGTGGTAGTTATCTCTGAGAAGAGATGTGGTTGCTACGCACATATGTCTGAGAAGGATCATTACAATGAGGCTCCATAGGCCTTTTTAACATTACTCATGAATGCCAAAATCCTAGACATCCAAAAACCTAACCCTAGGAGATGAAACACCAAAAGTTATGTGGGCCCTGATGGGTAAGTTGGTACCTCAACTTCACGGGGTCGTAACTTTTGCATACAACCTCTGTTTTAGGTGCGTGATAGCCCGTTGGAAAGGTCTTTTCGAGAACTACACATTATGTCATAAAAATGTAACTTTGTTTATAGTTTGACTACGAAAAGCCAAAAATACATTGTTTAGGGCCTCAAAATGGCCCTGGAAGTACAAAAAAATGTACTGACATGAGAACATCCAAAAAAATCCAGTTGTATTAGGTGGGAGGCCACCAATCTACACCTGGAAGCTGTGTAGGGATTCAAATAGCCCCGGAAGTGTAGAACCCACAATTACAAATAATTACAGAAGAACATGCTGAACTAAAAAATGTCAAGAGGCGCCAGTTGGAATAGGTGGGTGGCCACCAATATCCACCTAGATCAAAGACCCTAAAATTTTTTTGACGTTTCCCCAACAACGACACCAAAAAATGACAGGATAAAAAAATGCTTGTAATTAACACTCTAGTAATTATGAGAACCTACTTTAATTATCAACCTGGGAAACACAAAACTTTCAAAACACCGCACACTATATGTATTTTAAAACTTTTCATTGCTTAGGTTTTTTATTGCTAACTATTGTTTTTCTTTTGTTTTTTTTGGGGGGGAATCAATTTTCTTGTTTTTACTAATTAATCAGAAAATCAGAAGCAAATACTAAGCTACTCTAAAGAACATTTATATAACTTCTTATACTACATTACTCTACATATAATATACCAGTTATAAAAAGTATGCAAAACATAAATAAAATGATAGAAATGGCAGAATAACAGTAATATAACCAGAACAATCACCACAATAGCACTGAAATGATATAAGAATAACAACAAAAATAACATTTTGATTCTGAAAGAAATTTTCACGGGCCTGTTCGAGGGGGCAACCTCCAGTTGAGCAGAGCTCTATTACAATAATATCCAAGCTAGGGTTCTCATACAAAGCAAAAGAAACATCTAGAGGAAGATCCTTCTATAAGCGGAAGCTTCTATTAGGTATTCTTACATTCGACTTATTCTATTTTATTGCAAGGCCTTATTAATATTGACCTTTATTACATCC
>SNQJ01S0146945.1:0-17643 GCA_010110895.2 Picea sitchensis | reverse complement strand
CTTGGATCTTACATTAACCCACTTGACCATGGTTGGGGGGATTGACAAGGTACCCTAGCAAGCTTGTACCCATAGGTTTTGGTTCGCCACTGGGGGGAATTTTGAAGGGCCATCGTCCGCTCCCATCATATCATCACTCTTACATCTTATCTCCCACTTGTCTACCCCATTCCCCTAGTCCGGACATTAGGATGATCTATTTGTGGGGTTACACCTTATCTCGTGGGAAGAAGGGGCTTAAAGGCCCATAAGGTAAAAGCAGTTGGTAAAAGATAAAAGCCATAAAAAATGAAACCTAGAGATGCCTTGCCCAAGGATCCCCGAGAAGGCAATAAAAAGCTTCTCAGCAAGAAATAAGAGGGACCCGAAAAAAAATAACAAAACAAGACCTAGCCAAGAGGATGGGGGGTCTCATCACGAGCTAGTCCATTATGTTCATGGGTATCTAGCAGTATGACATTGCCATTATTTGGTTACCATGCTAGGGCAGTGACCTTTGGTTGCATGGCCAAGGGAAAGGGGGTCTCATCACGAGCCAACTTTATCATCTCTGTGAAAGTGCTTGTGGGTAACACTGTCAGCTCTAGTCACCACGCCAAGGCAGTGTCCTCTAGTTAGACTTTGAAATAAATAAGAAAAAACAATAAATAAAAGAAAGAATAAAGGCAATAAAGGGCTTGGAAAGAATTGCATCCATGACAGGTACAACTCACCTTCTACAAAGGCACCCACAGGTAATATCACCCATGTCTTTCACTCTACCCGTATGTCTGGACATCCCTTGACCACATCACCTCGTGTTACATGGCTTGGATGATATCCTATGGAAACCTTCCTTCTCTTATGGATGTTGGCCCAATAAGGTATTTTGTCATTTTCTTTGGCTTTGTATAGTAGGTCGTTGTAATGTCTTTGAGCTATTGAATGATATATCAGGGGTTTTATGCATGTATTTGATAAAATTGATGATGAAATGTGATTAACATTGCTATGATCTCTGTGACTAATGAGCCCATGGAAGGCGAAGTTTTTGATGTGCAGGACCATGTCCGACGGACAGGTACCAGTGGACCGGTACACATGGGGAGATGATTAGTTCAGACCTCCATGGGGCTGAAGAGCCCATCAGATGGTTGTTGGGACCCCATCAGGGGCAGAGACAGGACAGAGATTGGATGAGCCTTTGCACATGAGAAGAAGAAGGACGTTCCACCCAGGACGCTTTGGCTGAGCCCAGCCCAGGGGGGTTGACCCACTTTAGATGGAACGTTTTCTCTTTGATGACCAGGACGTCACCCAGGAGGTCTTGACGTCTCCTTGAGCGTGTGGCAGCTTGACAGGACGACTGGCACGTGTGGCAGCTTGAGGAGCCTGGAAAGGGCTAACGTTTGACTTCTGGATGCTGGACTAGCCCCAAAAGGGCCTAACGTCTCCCTCAGAGGGGCTTGACGTCTCACTTTTGCTCATTTATGTCTTTTACTTAGCAGTTAATGTAAAAACAATATGGTTTTGGTTTGTAGCCTTGTCGGCTATTTTTAATGACCTAATTTTAATTAGAGGGTAATGATACACTATATATTGAGGATGTTTTTCCCTCATTTGACATAACACAACAGCTCACACTTGTGAGGTCTGATTTTTGCGCCCTAGTTTGGGTATTTGGTCTTTTAAAGGAGGCACACTTGTTGATGGAAGGTTTTTCTTGGCTTATTTGGCATTTCTCTTGAGGAGGGTTTACAACTAGGGTTTTCACATGCTTTTCTTCATGATATGTAAGTGTTTTTCCTGCAAAACTTCTTGATTGAATGGTTGTAGGTTAGTATTCTTGCATTTACTTGTAAATTTGCTGATTTTAAAACCCTAGGTGACAAGCACACAAGTAGGTCCTTGTCTCATGTCCCCTTAGAGAGAAATTTTCAGCCATTGAAGAAGGAAGAAAGAGCCTAACCTTTGCTACACTCTTCTCACTTCTTCCCTTAAGCTAGCTTTGATTTTAAAGGTTAAAAGGAGGGTGATGTCCTAGGCTTAGGTTGTCTACACCTAGGGCCGTCCATCTTCTAGGGTTTTAGTGATAGAGCCTTGCCATTGCAACACTCTCCCTCATTAAATCCTCTTGTTTTAAATCTTTTCTTTTGCTAGCCGTTTTGCCAAGTTTGACCTAAAGAAGGAGGAAAGAGCACGAAGCCTTGCTTAAGCAACACCGGAGTGAGCCTCTTTCCCCTAGGGTTTTGATTCTAGGGCTCTGCCATTGCAGCACTCTAGAACCCTTCCCTCTTGTCTCTAGCCTATTACTCCTTCAACCTTGCATCCTCTCCTTGAATGACTCCATATACCCTTAGGCACTGATCTTAGATACACAACGTTGAAGTCCTAGTGTCCAAAACAACTCTCAAAACTTTGAATTTTCAAACCCTAAATAACTAAGCTAACCCTAACTAGGCTGACGTCATAGTTGGTTATTCCATCTTGACGCAACAAACATTGATAATAAGCAATTAGATGATGGTTAGAGGCATTTATAGAGTAAATGATTGATTGGATATATTGTTTGCTACATCATCTCAATAGTTATTGATGAATTGATACTTCTACATTGCTATATTGACAAAACGTTGATCTTATTAATATCTGTTGTTTCATTGCTTATATATTATTGTCAGATAGTCACATGAAGTACTAACCCACTGAGTTATAGCCTGCATATATATTGTATTGCTGTTGGCAGGTGTTTTCATTTGGGCATACACTTCATTTATTGGCTAATTAGCCGGACTTTCTGACCTCGGTGGTAACCTATGAGGAGGAACTTTTCCCTTGACTTTTATACTCTAACCTCTTCAAAACCCCAAGTTACCGGGGACGTCTCCTCTAGGTTAACTTCCCTAAATAGAAAGAACCTCCCCATTGAGGTGACATTGGGTGGGGAAGGTTCCTGTTATGCCAGTTTGGCCTCAATCCTCTAGCCTTTAGAGCTAGCTACAAACTGTGCGATAACATGGATAATGACTTAACAAAACTTGTTCAATTGAGATGAAACTTGGCCCAAGGGTGTAGGGGGTCATTCGCGAATTGATTTGAGTACTCACACCCCTATACAAAATTCACAAGGACCAAATTTTTACATTTTTCATAAAAAATAATTAAAATTTCTAATTAATGGAAAATTTTAATAATTAAAAAAAACCTATCAAAACTTAATGAAATTTCGCAAGACTCTAGGATATGTCTAGCATGGTCATTTACAACATTCCTAAACCTTAGTCACCCCTTGGGCTCGATCATTAAAACACTTTTCACCACTTTGGAGGATTTTGTGAGTGAAAAACTCAAGGATAATTAAAATTGTCTGTGAGGCTAGATTAATTACCTGCAAAAAAAAAACACTCGATGAAATGACTTCCCTAATGATAAAGTCCTAGGAAACTAACCTAAAAAATGACTCATGCTGACATATTATATAATTATCCCATGCAGGGGAGCAAACATTCCCAGTACATAGAAAGACGTGCTGGGGGCAAAAATTTCCCCTACTGAGCCATAATTATTCAAAATAAGTTGCACCATAAGGTACATAGCTTCATGATACATGACGTTGACACCTAGGCGAAATAGGTGGTCAACAGGTACCTAGGGTGCAAACACTCTTGGGCCCTAGGTGTCATTTTTTTTTTTGTTTCACTTAGGTCAAGGATCAAAGACTAGGGTTAAAACCCTAAACTGCAAGCACTTTTGGGCCTTATGCGTTTAACCCTAGGAAAGAATGCTTCACAAACTTGAACAATAAAGACTTTATGAAGGAGAGAAGCACTTATGTCTCCCTCTTAGGGTTTCAACAAGATAAAGAAACTTGCTACAAGATAGCAATTTAACACATTTAACATTAGCCAAAGACAAAATTGCAACAAATTACTTACTTATTCCAAGTAGCAAGACCATCAAAACGCTAATTGCATAAAATTATCATTCAAGAGACAACCATCCACAAAGAAACTCCTCAAAGAGTAGTGCATGACAAAAAATAGCCAAGAGAGGAAAATAGTGAACTTTTTAAGAGAGTTGTTACCCAACGAGAGTGAGGAATGTGATGATGATAAAATGATCCAAGCGTTGGCCTCTTTATACGAGGTAAACCCTAGTGGTTTGTCCACACAATAAAGTGAAATGTCAATATAAGTGGGGCAGACTCCTCAAACAACCTCTACAAATGACAAAAAATGCAAATAAGCCATCATAATGCCACATGTGTGGTGACGTCAAGCCTCCCAAGGGTGAAGGAGGGCCTCCCGAGGCCAGGTGGCATCATGTCAAAGTGTAATCATGGTAATGGTGCATCTCCTCGTCCATGTTCAACCCAAGTCATCAATGGTACCCCAAGTAATCATGAAACCCTATCACAATCAAACCCTAGAAGGTAACGCCATCATCAAATGGAGGCCAACGTCAAGGGTCTAGGGCACTGCATCCAAGGTGGAGGAGGATGCATCTCTTCTCTGCATGGTATTTGACTGTCAATTGATGCAATGTCCTCGATCCAATGAGTAATAAGCCCTGGGGGTAAACTACCTAGCATGTGGGCTTTGAGCCCATCTATGTGCCATCATGACCAAATCTGCTAAAACCAAGCCCATTTGTCCATTGTCCAAGGTCCTGAAGATGTGAGAGCTCATGTCAGAATGTGCCAAGTCTCTGGGTGACTCACTTCTTTTCATCACACGTGCCAAATTATTGCAATCAAAGAAACAGGGTAGGGCCATTCAAATCAAAACATAATATAAGATCAGATAAACCAATGTTCATAAGAGATATTAGTCCTTAATGCATGCAAAGTAAGTTGTTACTCAAGATATAAGCCATATGAATAATTCACCTCAATATCCCCTTCAAGCATCACATTGGTTCATGACTTTATGTGAGTTGGAAGTTTGATTATGGGAGGGCCTTCATCCAACCCTATTAGGTGTGCCTGCAACCAAGACAATGAAAGAAAAGATCCAGGTAGAGGGATAGGTCCTGAGGGAAACCGTGAAAGAAAGAAACCCTTCAAGAGTAAGTGTGATAGTGGTATGTGTTGGTCTGACTTCATGGTTTATGGTTTCATCAAATCCATTTCTATGAGCGCCTATGTAGAGGGAACGCTTGTTGTTTGAGGTACCCTTTCCTTGGTACTTTTTCCATTCCAAACCCCTCAATTGCCTTTTGATATCTGTTACCTTCCAAACTAGCAGTTCTAGAAGGCCTTAGACTGCTATGAGAGCAACTCAACGAATAGGCGCCCAATGTCACCACAACACCTATCCTCTTCTTGTTCAAGCCCAACTTCCACTCACGAAAGGCTTTGGGAGGCTTCCCTATAAGACAACACAATCACCTTACCCAACTGATTAGTAGATCAATGTATTAAATGATGGGCTATGGTGAAAGGGGTAGGCGTTAATTATTTTAATGCTTGCTGAAATAAAATATACTCCAAAGAACAGAATGACCAAACAATAAGTTGATCTTATCCTTAACTCTCCAAGAAATGAAAAAAATCAAGTACAAGAGATAAGGGGAATGATCTTACCACTTTCCAGATGACTTGCAATGTAAGTACATTGATTAAAGTGGTTGTAAATGGATGATTTCCTTGATGTATTGTTACTTCAGACTTGCAAAACAAAATAAAATACATAAAACAACAAGGAAAATGGCCTTTTGAGGCCTCCCACAATTGTAAAAATGCACTAGATCACTAAATCCGTGGGTAAGAAGGCTAGGGAAACAATATGTAAGTGTTTATTAAGCCCAAGGACCTTTGGATTTGTAGTACATTTAATTTCTAGCAAGTTGGAAATAACTTTTGCAGATTTGGGGTTCAAATCCCCCAATGGTCAAAACCCAAAATTTGCTACAACCCAAGATTTCAACTGTTGGGAGTTAGTTATGTTCTATGATTACTAGAAATAAAGATATACTACTCAAATCAGATTTGGAATTTAAAAGAAAAGGGTTTAGGAAAGTAAAAATTACGAAATATACTCTTTAATTGTGCTAATCATGTGTAGATCTGAATGTTTTATTGGTTGTTTTAGTGCAGATATGCACACTCTTTCTCACACAAACCCTTGTAAAAGATGTTGAATAAAACAAATAACACAAGGGAATATTTATTTTGGGTTAGGGAGAAATTCCACAAGGAAAAAACCCCAAGGTCTACTGGCTTAATTAAGATAAATTTGAAAGACAAAGCTAGGGTATGATTTTTTTGTAATAAAAGATGATTGAGAATATTTATAATTAAAATGGTTGAGGAAATTGAGGGATTTTTCTTACCTTTAATTCTTACCTTATGATGTCTCTTGTATGTGTGATTATGGCCCCACAAGCTTAATATTGGTCGGATAGATCTTTAGAGAATTGGGTTTGGAGTGGAAGCACTATCGCCCCTAATGTTAGAGATGTTATTGATAGATAGGTTGTTCCTTGGATCTTGATAGGAAAACTCCTCTAAATGATGGTTTCTAAGATACCAATCAAATTGGGTCGAAGAGATAATAGACCACTTGGTTGAAGTTACTCCCAAAAGAGTTGGTCCAACAACTTGGGTGTATTACACTTGGAACCCACAAAGAGAGTAAGGAGACGAAGGCCTATCTTCCTCTCTTCCATGTGACTATGTATCCTTCAATGGATTGATTGAATATCTTCCGCAAGTTTGCTAAAGAACCTTTGCCAAGAACACAATTACAAATATCCAAGATCAAGAAAAACAAGCATTACAACATATAATCCACAGTGACACAAGAGAATTGAGTTATGTAAAATGACATTATGATCTCACAAAGTTTTAACAACCAGAAATTGTTGAAATATTGTAACTGCAAAGAGTATTTTATTTTATTATTGATGTATTATTCATTAGATCAATCCCCTTTTGTGGATTGATGATGTCGGGCATTGTAAATGACCAAATCCCCTTTTGTGGATTGGTCAAACCCTAATTGTAATATGCATAATGAGAAGTCGGCCCCTAGAATTAATTAAAGTGGTTATAACCACCCAGAAGGAGAAGTCGGCCCTGCCAATGAAAAGACACGTCCTTTCAACACCTGCCAGATTGTATAAATAAAGGAGGCTAGCGCCTCATTTGTTCACTCACTCACTTGATCATCCAGAGTGGAAGTTTGGAGCTGCAGTTGGAGAAGAAGGAAGAGAGAGAGGCGCATTACTTGGAGAGGACTTTCTGTAGTGTTCGGTTTATTCTCTTGGCATTGTATTGGCTATCTATATTAAGGAAGTTTTTGCTGGGTTTTCTCCCCCATGAGGGTTTCCCAGGATAAATGATNTTGGCATTGTATTGGCTATCTATATTAAGGAAGTTTTTGCTGGGTTTTCTCCCCCATGAGGGTTTCCCAGGATAAATGATGTGTCTCTTGTGATTGTGTATTTCTTAGTGATCCTATCTATGCTATGGTTATCTAGTGAATTGGAAATAAACCTAATAATAGCTTAAACTCTAACATGGTATCAGAGCCAAGCTGAAGACAACATCTTTCACAACAAGAAGAAAAAACGTCACTGTTGTCGTACATGAAAATTAGGGCTTTTTATTGAAGAGGAATTTCAGCCCAAAAGCTATCTAGAAAAGTGCGCTCTAGCTCAAGGAACTCTTTGGCACCTTCAGCGCACCTTTTCAGTGGATAGAACCCCCAGAAAGCGAAACCCTAGTTTTCACGGGTACCAGAAAACTAGAAGTACTAGAAAACCAGAAGCACCAATCCATAAATCCGCTGATCAAGTTTGAGGGGGAAAAATTTGGATTTTCAGAAATCTGACTGTACCAGCCTACTCGCCTCACCTCAACGCATCTAGCCCCTGGATCAAAATTTCAAAATTTGAAATTTGCAAAATTAGGGTTTCCTCATAATACCCTAAATTGCAGTTTCAGAATCAAACGTAGTATCAATTGCAGTTGCAGTATCAGTTGAAGTATTAGCTGCAGTACCAGTTGCAGTCACCCTTGAAGTTTAAAAGGGCTTGGTAATTATTACCGCTGCTACCAGATGATGCCACTACTAGCAAATGCTATCAGAGGTATGTACTCACATATGTTTAAATGGTTAAGCTTTAAAGGGTATTTGCAGGAGAAGGGATCTCTTGCCATAGATCCAGAAGGATCTTAGGATCCAACACATTCAGAGGGATAATGCAACCCAGGTTTGATTATTCTAAATATCCATCTATTTGTTATGACATTATTTTGATCTAGGTTGCATGTTGAAGCTATGACCACCATACTAACCTTTGATCAAAATCTAAGTCAAAGTATTAGATTGATTAAAGTTAAGATCGTAAAGTTTATTCTCTTACCCAACCTTCTGTTAAGATAGCATATTGTCCTAGTACAAAAGATAGGTTGAAGAAAACACCTATCATCTTGAGTGAAGGAGACTTGGAAGAAAAGAAACACACTCATTCTTGAGGATAAGACACCAGGTTCCAGGTTTGATTAATTAAGTCGATAATATTCAAAGTTGCACATGACAAGTTGATAACTACCCCTTTACAAGTAAACACTATAGTTGAGATAGCAGTCTTTGAAAAGTATTAGACTTGGTAGCATGTGAGCATATTGAGATAAATGCTTATTGTAATCATTTACTAGATACAACTAACATATCCTCTAGGAGAAACTTCTTGTGTTAGTTCCAGGTTGCCATGGAGCAATGTTTGATCACAACACTATAAGAGTGTTGACCTCATTTCGTATTGTATTTCTTACTTTTGATCTTTTGCTTTAGACAGGTCACAAGTGATGGCTCTAAAGGAGCTATTGTGGTGATTATTCATGTCTTTGTTTTATCTACTATTATCAAAAGAGTATTATTCTTGCTTGTTATTTTGTTGACCTTGTTTCAAGTCATAGGTGATAACCTTGAGGAAGCTATAGTGAAGGTTACAGAAGGCAACATATTAGATGAGATATGAAGCACACTATGTACATGACGATACACACTCATGTACCAAAGAAGATGAAGAAGAAGCTATCTTTTGAGATTTAGAGTATCTCATATGAAGATTGATTGAAAGGAGTAGAAGGCTCCAAAGATGACCGAACATTAGAACAAGAACTCACAGCAAAATTGTTCAAAGGTTAATGAAGTCACCTTGACGGGAAGAAGAACTTGTTTGAACCCTAAATCAGTCTTTCATATTTAGACTTGGTATTCAACACCAAGTATACCCTGTAAGAGATGATGAAGTCCTTGTAGACTCAAAAGAAATCGAGAGTAAGCTTGATCTCATAAAGGATCAGATGAAGACACAACTTCCAGGACTGGGAGATAGATGCCGTGAGAAGACTAGATCGTAGCTTCACAAACTTCTAGGAGATATGAAATCTCCTCGGAAGATTCCCTTGTTTTAGTAACAAAGAAGGAAGCTGGTCAGGAAGACTAGGATATGGATTCTTCCGTGAGACTAGAAGAGAAGTCAGTATTGAATTCCAAGATTGATCTATACAGATCAAGCATGTTGCAGATGTATAAAATCGTGATGTGTGTCTAGAGGATTCTCCCTGCAAGAGGGAGAAGACTATGACGAGACACTTACTCCAGTAATTGAAGAAATAGTTCCAATATTTATGAAGACAACCAAAACAACCATGATTCATATATAGTATGAGATGCAGGGGGAGCAATCCCCATATTCTAAATTGAGTGGCAGTTGGTGCATTACATTAGTTGGGTCATGGAGACATGACTACAATGAAAGATAGAGTTACCTCCATGAAAGAAGAAAAACTACCTTCAATATCAGTTATTGAGCCACTCTCGGATGAAGTTGTTGCCATGATGGAGTAGAGGAGTTACTCCCATACTTCAGAAGTCATAGTGAGAATGGAGCAACCATTCTCAGTTATAGAGCAGGTGCAGGTGTAGAGTACCAGTTCCAGAAGGAATAGTTGCAGAAAAAGGAGAGAACATACTCTCAAGCAGTGAGACAGATAATGCCTTGCAGAGAGCACATAGAGCTAGCACATGATTGTGCAGATTGAGTTGCAATTGAGAAAGTGTACCAAATTGGTACAATGTAATGAGAAAATTTGATTTGAAGATTGAAGATAGAAAGACTCATGTCTGTCAATTGAAGGAAACTCTGTATGTGTTGAAGCAAGTTCCTAGAGCTTGGTATGAAAGAATTGACAGTTTCTTGACGAGCTTGGGCCTTACCAAAGAGTAAAGTTGATTCTAACCTTTATCTCAAGGTTATGAATGATGAGCCAATGATGTTACTACTATATGAAGATGATGTATTCTTAACAAGATGAAGAAAAGCATCACAGATTGCAGAAGAAGCTTGCTACAGAGTTTGATGGAAGAACTAAATGCATTATCTCTTAGGTCTTGAAGTTTGGTAGAGCACATAGAAGATCTTCTTTAACCAAGGGAAGTATGCAGTTAAAATGAAGAGGTTTGACATGTTGAAATATAAATCCTTGTACACACCCATGGAAACGAAGTTGAATCTCCTGGTAGATACCTCGTTAGAATTGGTTGATGCTATTCTGTCCAGACAGATTATTGGTTCAGTGATGTATCGGATGAATACCGGGATAGATGTATGTTTTGCCTTGAATCAGTATCTGGTAGAACCTAGACGTGTTCACATTGTTGCTGCAAAACATATGATGAGATACCTTAAGGGTACGTTGGATTTTGGTCTCTATTATACTAGAGATCATGACTTCAGACTGAGTGGTTACACCGATTCAGATTGAGCTGGAAGTGCTTTTGATAAAAAGAGCACTTCAGGATGTTTCAGTTTGAGGTCAACCATGACTTCATGGTAGAATAGGGAGCAATTTAGCATTGTTCCGAGCACAGTAGAAGCAGAATACATTGTTGCATGCTCTGCCAGTTGTGAAGCCGTATGGCTTCGGATGTTGTTGACATGTCTATTTGATCTGGAGATGGAAGCCGCTATGATCCTATGTGATAACCAGAGTTGTATAAAGATGATGGAGAACCTTGTGTTCCATGATGAGTCGAATCACATAGAGATCCGATATCTCTTCATTGATTATATGTTGCAGAGAAGAGCCATAAAGATCTAGTATGTTAGCACAGATGAACAGGTTGCTGATGTGTTGACCATGCCTCTATCTCGTGTAAAGTTTGAGCACTTTTGAGATAAGCTTGGTGTAGTCCGAAAGGAGCTCCGTCGAAAGGGGGAGTAGTGTTGTGATGCCAACCCCATGATGATGTTGTGCCCGTCTAGTGCTGTGATTCCAGCCTCGTGCTGATGATGTGCCAGCCTAGTGCTGTGATGCCAACCTCGTGCTGATGATTTTCCAGCCTAGTGTTGTGATGCCAGCCTTGTGTTGATGATGTGTGCCAGCCTCGTGTTGTGATGATGTGTGCCAGCCTCGTGCTGTTATGATGTGTTTCCAACCTCGTGCTGTGATGCCATGTTCATGCTGATGATATTGTGTTGTCAGTCTCATACTGTGATGCTAGCTTCATGTTGATGATATTGTGTTGCCAGTCTCGTACTGTGATGCCAACTTCATGCTGATGATATTGTGTTGCCAGTCTCATACTGTGATGCTAGCTTCATGCTGATGATATTGTGTTGCCAGCGTCATGCTGATGATATTGTGTAGCCAACTTCGTGCTGTGATGCTAGCTTCATGCTGAAGACTCTCAGCCTAGTGCTGATGTTGATATTGTTCCAACCTTCATGCTGTGATACTGCTGATGTTGATGTTGCTCCAACCTTCGTGCTGTGATACTGCTGTTGTTGATGTTGTATTGACCTTGTGCTGTTATTGATGATGATGATGTCACTTCAGCTTCTTGCTGAAAATGATGATGATGATGCTGCTTCATCTTCTTGCTGAAGATGATGATGATGATGTCACTTCAGCTTCTTGCTGAAAATGATGATGATGATTCCACTTCAGCGTCTTGGTGAAAATGATGATGATGATGTTATTTCAGCCTTAATGCTGGAGATAATGATATTACTTTAGCCTCATGCTAAAGATGTTGATGATATTACTTTAGCCGATTTAAAGGGGCTGATTTAATTAAATATTTGCATTGGTCCTTTGACTTATTAAAGTGTGCATACAACTTTTTACTTGGTGGTTCCTTCATATATGGAAACTTCTTTTATCTCACCCAATGGATCCATTAATTTATTCACCGCTGGTAAAATATGGCATGATCTGCTTGAATGATGGAGCGACTTCATATACCACGGCTGAATTTGACCATCAAATGGCTAGCTACTCGATTTGGATCATATCGAGGCTTGGTTTTAGTGTTGGGCGGTTCATTTGGGGGCTGCTCCCTTTAATTGGCAGCTTTATTTCTTATAGTGGCGGTCCATTCACCATATTCAACGACTCTTTCTTCTTTACACACAAACTTAGAGAATAATGACTTGCTTATATCTGCCCCCCTTCTTTTCATGCTCAAACTAAGCTCGATGCACCCTCATACGCTTCCATAACACTTTAATATAATAATCACTTTTGATGGGTTCCACTTTAATTACTTAAATGTCTTGGAATATAATTAAATAAAGGATATTGTCCCCCTTTATAATGCATGCGCCCCCTTCACTTTATCATGGAATTGGACCCTTTTTAATTATGATATTCAATTGTTTCCTCATATTCGATGGGGGTCTCAAATAAGATAGGAAAAGGAAAACGAAGGTAAGTGGTGGATTATGACATCATGTTCCACTCACCCTCGTACTTTTTAATTCATGCATATTTTATAATATTTGCCTTTTTATGTACTTTTTCTTTGACATGGATAAATGGCTCCTTTATATAAAATAACTTTAGCCTATTCCTTAGATGCCTTTAATTTGTCTCCATAGCCAAGTTTATTGAATCCATGTAAAAACTTCCGGACTAAAAATTCAGAAACATAGGTTTTGTCTAGAATTAGGTTTGCTTCATCTACGCCACTGCCTTGATCCTTGCATGTTGTGGAGCGACCTTCTTTTGCCACGTTTATCGGTAAATGTGCTTCCACGATCCTTCGACAACTGATTTATGCTTACAACCCAACCTTTTTCAAAATTTCAACATGGCATGTCAAGTATGCATGAAGACAGTCAATCTGATCCCCTATTGTATTTTCCATTGTGGGACCGCATGCATCGGGATTCGTGCACTGCCTCAAAATACGTGGAATGATGAAAACTTTGTGAGACTTCCATGTTGAGAATAAAAATGATAATGCACCATGGCCAATGGATGCCTATAGACTCAATATAACATAACCATGTGGGAAGACATAGGTGTGTATGACATGGGCTGGACTAGGCCCCACAAACTATAATCACTCCTACATAAGACTTGTTATAACGCAATTTGTACTTTGATAGAAGAGAAGGTAAATGGAAAGCAAATTGGCGCAATAAGAGACTATCCTATCACTGCCACCTCAATAGGATGTCTCTTTCTATTTAGGGTGGTAGGCCCAGGGGAGACGTCCCTAATGACCTGGTGTTGAATTTAAAGCAGTTTCAAGAGCCATTCTCTGGGAGGATGGAAAAGGCGCTAGACGAGATCTAGGGCCCCCAGTGCATTCCTGGGGTTCTTGGTCTGGGACCAAATAGTCAGTGCCATGGCAAAAGACCCTTGTAAGGGCCCCCAGTAGTTAACTGGGGTTCTTGGTCTGGGACCAAGCAGTGAAGACCCTTGTGAGGGCCCCCAGTATATGACTGGGGTTCTTGGTCTGGGACCGAGCAGTTAAAGTCCCTAGATATGTCTAGGGCCCCTGGACATCTTCTAGGGTACCCATGTCTGGGACATGGGTTGATCCTTGGTCTTGTACCTTGGTGGATAAGACCCCATAAATGTTCCGAGGCAACCTGGTCCTTGATCAGGCAGTTGTTGGTGTATGACCCTCTTTGAAGGCGGACATGACCACATGAGGGATGTATCCCATATGCAGTGATGATAAAGTTAAAAAGGTCACCTTGAAAATGAATGGACAAATATTGCCACCAAGTAACCCCTCCTAAACCCCCTTCACCCTTGCTTGTGTTTATTTGGGGTTTTGTATTGTTTGCTTTAGGGGTTGATGTGAAAATATTAATTAAATGTTTGAATTATAACATGTTTAATTAATATTTATATTAATTAAATGTGTTATTTTTAATTATTATTTTTATTAACCTACCCTAGCCTAAAGTATAAATAGAGACCTACCCCTCTACCTTCAATACACTCTTGTGTTCTCTTGAAAAGGTAGGCAGATCTCTCCTTGCTTGCTGCGGCCCCCTTTGCAATAGTGACTGAGGTTCTCTAGTGACAATTCGGCCCTCCTAATCTGGCCAGGTTTCAGCCCCATGATTATTGCTGTCTACTTCTTGTTTGGGGATGATTCAAGGGTTATTGCAGCACTGCTTTATGGTGTAGTTACCTGTGTGTTGAAGACTGAAGCTGCTGTCACCTTCCTCTAGTGCAGATTTGATCTTTTCATTGAGCCATGGCCTCTCTAGTGTAGATTTGGCCCCTTACATTGAGCCGTGACCTCTCTACTACAGATCTGGCCCCTATCCATTGAGCCGCGACCCCTCTAAGCTGGCTGTAACCTCTGTTACCTCTTCTTGCATGAGGGTTTGAGTCCATGGAATTTTTGTGTGTATGAGGGTTTGATCACAAAAATTCTCGTGTGATGTTTAAGTGGTGTTTTCCTCTTGGTGGCAAGTTAGTCTAATCATCTCTTGGCAAGAGATCTAACCCTTGTGGTAGATCTATGATCCTAGACTTTTTCTGAGCATACTATTCAGTGGCTATTCATCTCTTGTGTGAGGCATGAGCTCCTTCACTGTTCAAAGGTAAGACACCAAGAGGTAAGTTACTTATCCAGATTTCAATTATTTAGATCTGCTTGTTCTTTAATTTCTAAAATCAATTACTGTTTTGAAATCTATCATTGTTTAGATCTGCATGTTCCTTAATTATAAAGCTTGGTTCTGTATGACTTTTGGATCTGCAGTTTTCCTGTGTTTAGATCTATTTCAGATCTAGTGATTGGATCTGTTCTTTGATTTCTTTAGTTAGAACTTAGATCTGTATCAGATCCATGTTTGAATATTTTTCTTTAGTCTAGATCAGAACTAGTGTTTGTCTTATCTAGATCTAATCCTATGTTCTTACTTACTAAGAAATTGATTTCAGTTGAATCTAACCACTGCTAGTTTAGATCTGAGTGATTGCACACCCTCAGAATTTGTTTAAAGATTCAAATCCAGTCATCGTTCTTTCTCTGATCTGAGTTTTTATGTTCAGCAGTTCAGTACTGTATGGGTTTACTGTTCTAATGTTTTTCTATGTAACTGGAATTTAAAAGACAATAATTTTTCTGCCCTATTTCCCTAATTCTAACACCTGGGGGTTTGAGAAGGAAAAGTCAAAGTAGGTAGGTGAAAATCCCCTCTCACAAGTCACCACCGATCAGAAAGTCCGGTTTTAATAACCAATGAAGAGATAATATGTCAGAAGTGTACCTGCCCGGAACAAAGCAACAAGAAAACTATATATTTGTAAGTACACTTGCTGGTTAGCACTTCATAAAATCAATGAACTTTCTTAAATAAAGCAATTTGCTGAGTATAATGAAGTAAACAGAAATCTTATAACAACTATGTTTATAGAGCAATACTTCACATAAAATGTCTTGAAAATAGCTTCAAAATGACTGAAAACCATTAACCATTGAAGTCGTAACATTAGCATTTGACAGAAGCACATAAGACAAGGTATAATTCAGCATTTGCAATTGCTTTTTTGAGATTTTAATGCTGCATCTAATGGTTGTAGCTTTCTCTAGTAACAACAACAAGGTTGTTAGTAGGTCAAGCTATTCTAGGAGTAGAAAGTGTTAGTAGGTTGCTTGAGGTAAAAGATTTGAGGGTTGGTTTCATCAATCAAACAATTTTGAGGTCTAAATCAGTGTCTTTTTAGGGCTAATGGAGTCACTTATAGCAACAAAACTTGAAGGAAAAAATGCTAATGTAGGAGCTAAGGACTAAGAAGGATGTAGATTGAGGTGTTGGTAAGCCAAGGCCTCAATCAACAAGCCTTAGAAGGAAAACGACCACTAGGAAGTAGGTAACCCTAGGTGGTTTTCCTTCTTCTTTAGCTCAATCTTGAAATAATTAATGGCTTGATGAAGCAAATGGCACTAGAGTGCTGCAATGGCAAGGCTCTAGTATAATGCTTCAAAGGTAGGGTTTCTAGCACAATCTAGTAGGTGAAAAATTGTTAAGACAAGGACAATAACATGTGCTTGTTCTTCCAGGGTTTTACACTAGCAATTTCATAATCTTGGAATAAATGCAAAGTAAATACACCATCACCATTCAAAGCAAAGAAAGATTGCAGAAATTCACTTACATCCACCAAGAATAATCTAGCAATAAGGCTAGTTGAAGATTTTCCACCCAGAAAAATGCCAAGAAAACACCAAATTAAGCCTCCTTCAAGAGATGTGCCAAAAATTTCAGCCAATAAACCCTAACTAGGGCACAAATTTCAGACCTCACTTCAGTGTGAGTGAAAGAGGATAGAAACAAGGAGGATTTCCCCCCTATTTATACAATACAAATGACCAGAATTAGGTCAAAACGAATGACATGGCCAGTTGCAAATAATATCCAATTTTTTACATTAAATGTCATAATAAAGCCCTAAAAAATGATGCTAACATGATGTCATGCCCTTTTAGGGTGACGTTAAGCCCTTTTTGGGCAACTTTGGCCTCCTGGAGCAAAATGTTAGGCCTTCTTGGGCCTCAGGGACCTGCCACACATGCCACTTGGCACACAACTATCCTTAAAACATCCCAAAACGTTGGATGACTTCATGGGTGACCTGGGTGACGTCATGGGCCTTCCAAGGCCTACATCATGGGGGAAAGGGCACAACCCCCTTCAGTCCAGGCCTACCAGGCTGCCCTTGGTGAAACGTCCTCCTCTCTCTTTGGTGCAATCCTCTGATCTGTCTCTACCCCCTGCTGGGCTCTCAGCATCCATTTGGTGGTCTTTTAGCCCCATGGAGGTCCGAACTAATCATCTCCCCATGTTTACCTGTCCATTGGGTGTGGCCCTGAAACATCATCAGATACGCCCTCCATGGGCTCATAAGTCACAAGGATCATAGCAATGTCAATCACATCTAATCATCAAGTTATTAAACATGTGCATAAAACTCCCTTTACCCGAACAAGTGCTCAAAGACATTATGCTAATCTGCAAGCCAAGTTTGGAGGGAATGCTAGGACGTCTTATTGGACTAATGCTCATTGGATGTGGGATGTTTCTGGGAGAAGTCAAATCTAGGCCATGTGAGTGGATGAGGTGGTAAGGGATGTCTGGGCAAGGGGTCCAATGATAGCAGGTAAATGTATGGCTTACCTGTGGGTGCCTCTGAAGAGGGCGAGCTGCACCTTGTCATGGATGCAAATGTTTCCAAGTCCATTCATGCGTTTTATCTTTTATTCTTGTTGCTTTTTCTTTCAAGGGGCTAGTTAGGAGACACTGCCCTGGTGCGGTGACTAGTGGTGGCAATGTTACCCACAAGCATTTCACGGAAATGAGAAGGCTGGCTCGTGATGAGACCCCCTTTCT
>SNQJ01S0146943.1:0-23832 GCA_010110895.2 Picea sitchensis | reverse complement strand
TTTTATGTCATGTGCAGATTCCATAGTCAAAGCACTTCAAGAACATTGGAATCAATAATCAAGTGAAATACAAAAGTTGTACAAACATCGGAAGAAGTGTTATGATGCTCCAAACAAATATTTAGGTATGATAATTGATGGCATGGACCAAAAGAAAACACTTCTACCACATTTCGTTTGTACACCCAAAAATTTACAGGAAGAGAATTTCATTCAGTTTCACTTGGTTGGTTGTATGGTTTTCAATGGAAAAATGTGTCCAATGGTTTACTTCACAACTCCAAATATTCATAATGATGCAAACCTGACCATCACCATAATTCATCATGTGCTCACACACTGGTCTCGAAATCTTCCTCAAGTTCTCTATCTACAGTTGGAAAACACTAGTTTTGAAAATAAAAATCAAATTGTGTTTGGATATCTAAGCATGCTTGTTGAACTGGGAATCTTTCAAAAGGTGAAAGTTGGTTTCCTTCTTGTTGGACACACTGATGATCATATTGATCAAATGTCCAGTCATTTTTCAGTGACATTGAAGAGGAAAAATGTTGGAATTCTACCATCATTGAATGAATGTATTAAGAAAGCATACATTCCAGAGCTTGCTTTTCATATATTAGAAGAAACTCTTGACATGCGAAGATTTATTCAGGGATCGCATCGTGAAGAAAAAAGTATTGAGCAGCTTAATGACATTAGCTTCCAACATCAATTTTGTTTCAAAAAAATTGATGGGAAAACACTTATATGGGGAAAGAAGTATTCAACTACTACAGAATGGGGGCCTTCATCAAGTTTTTCATTTTTGAACTTCATTCCATATTGTCCAATATTTGCATCAAAGTTATTATTTTTACAATCAGTTGCTGAAATCCATAATGCATGGAGGCATAATAGAGATGTAGATTATTTTGAATGCCTGGAAGAAATAAAAAATTCCATTAAGGATACATATGAGTACTTGTTGTGGGTGGGAAATCCCCCTAAGGACTAGCATTAAGGTTTCTGTACTGCATGCAGAAATGACCTAAAGTCTCCTACTTTTTACCATCATCCCAATCATAAACCCCATTATTCATATGTAAATATAGGGCTAAAAAGATCAAGTTATTGTACCTTAATTTCCATGTTTGATGTCAATCCTTTAACGTTCGGTTGCTCCTTGACTGCAAATCTCCTCCCAAAGTTGACCTACATTCATAAACAAACAAACAAAGAACTCCAAACAAGCATATGATCTATGAACTAATGGGTTAGAGATTCTATAAAAATATAATCAATATTAAACGTTAAAAACCTCATATGGCAGGACGGGAAAAGTACTTCTTTTATTAATCTCACAAGAGTAACTTACAATAGTGAGATCGACCACTGCTCCTCGAATCTGGTCCTGGGCTCCTCTTCAACTGTGCTCCAACTGCTTTTGTATATGCTTCTCTTCACACAATGGTTGCAAAAGGTTGGGGCAAAGGGAATGCAAAATCGGGTAGAGTTTCTTTATAATTATTTTCCCCCTTTCTAATGGGACCCCTACCCCTTCTTTTATAGGCTAGAAAGGGATAGGTATTTGGTCGAGTGATTGACTATCGGTGGTCAAACGGTTTAGGTAACTTACCCAAAACTGTGAGTTCTGTCTGCAACTTTCCATTTTTCGTGTTTTTATAGGTATACGCGGGTTGTAGTGGGTCAGCTAGCATATACACGCATGCAGTAGTGGAGCAGGGCGCGTGTGCCTTAAAAAAGGGTGTTTTTAAGAAGAGTTGTTCAGTAGTGGCTTGGGAAAAATGGAAAATGAGATGGCATGATGTCGGGTATGCATGTATGGTGCAAATTAGGGTTATAACAGTACTTTGATGTTGCTAATTATGTTTTGTGGGAGTCTTTTTCAATAGTCGAAGTGACATAATTTCAAGCTCAGCAAATGAAGATACAATGTTGAAGACTCCATTTCATTGGCCATAAAATATGCCAAATGAATCTGAAGAAACAAACATTGTTGAAGTTCAACAAGAATCTCAAGGTGCTATTGAGTTTACACAGGCAGAGGAAAGAGACATGTATATTGGTTCATGAAGAACATGTGCACAACATGAAGCCATGGAATACCTTTACAGGGATTCAGTACAAGATATTAAGGAGGGTGGCATGATTGCAGTTTTAGCGACTGAAGATCCACACAGTTATCCATTCTGGATTGGAAAGGTTATAAAGATTGAGAAATAAAATGATGATGTTCTTACAATTGAAGTGCATTCGTATGCAACGAGTACACACCCATTCAATGGTGTGTACAAGCCAGATATGGTGGTTGAGAAACATGTCAATAGAAAGAGAAAAAGAAAGGGTCAAAATACAACTCGTCGTCGCACTGACCTCTTAAAATTAGATGATGTTGACATACTTGTTTATGACTTCAATTTGACAAAGAGAGTAACTTTTCGCTCCAAGAAAACAGATATTATCAAGAGGTTGTTGCCATAAGAAATAAATACAAGATGGGATTCTATTGAACCTAGTCGTATATCTAAAAGGCATTTGACATCTGAAATGTTGGGCATGCATGTAGACTCAGATGGTGCATTCATTGACAATAGAGAAGAGTATGGATCATATACATCTTCATCCAATCATTCATCTGAAGACAATGTAGACTCTTATGGTATTTTAGAAACCATGAGTCAATATGAATAAGTGTATGAAACATTTTATGCATTTTTTATCCATATGATGTTTGTATGGTAACTAGAAATGAGCATTGAACTTACATATGATATTTACATGAAGTTATGAATATTTTGTTATGTTTTATGAATAATATGTTTTTTATTATGGATAATATAATAAAATTTATTAGCTCATATGTTTTGAATATGGACAATATAACAATACTTTTAAGAAATAATTTATGTTTCATTCAATGTAACTTGTATTTAATTTTTTTTTATTATAAGTAAAAAAATTATTAAAAAGTGACATTGAATTTTTAAAGTATATTGTGATATTTTCATGGCAATGTTACCTTGTGCTTTGAGTGATAATAAGATTTAAAAAGTTATAATTTAAGGGTTGATTTTATGATTTTGTTTACAGTAATGATGAATTATTTTACCACTTTATAAAAATGTGTCTTTTTCATACCCCAATTTTAGAATGTGTGCTACTGGTAGCAGTACTTTTCAATTTGATGGTTGATTTTGAGGTTTTGGTTTTAATGGTACCAAGTGATAAAAATACGATTTCAAATGATCTCAAATTTTAATGTTCTGAAAAGAAAAGAAAAAAATCAAAAACATTTTCTTTTTTTTAGGTGTTGATTTTAAGGTTTTTTTGAGCTACTGTCTGAGTTTTGAAATCCATGTTTGAAAAAGGTTGTAATTTTGACCCCATTTAAAAAAATGGTGCTACCTGTAGCACCACTTTTTTATTTGGGGATTGATTTTGATGTTTTTAATGCAAAAATATGGTTTTTTTGGGCCAGAGTTCTCGTTTTGAGGTCACAGTTCTCATTAAGTCGGTAACTATGTTTCCTAGCTTGGGATTCCATGGGGCTTGAAGCCCACAGGTTGGATTTCAAGGTCCCACATGTCAGATCATGGAGACATGCCTTTGGAGGCCTAGAAGACATCATGGAGGACCTAACCTAGCCCCTACCACCCAAACATTTTTCCCAAGAAGGCCAAAATGTCACCCTTAAAGGCTTGACATCATAAAGGGGCTAGGGTTTGGTGGTGGTTGAGGAAACTTGGAATGTTTTGGAGGAAATATCCCATGGATCATGGAGGATATGGCTTGGATCGAAGACACTTGGATTTTGGAATCCCGGCATCCCTTCTCCAATCTCAACAATTTGACTTAAAGTGCCAAAAGTTACCCAAAAGGAGGGCGACACCATGTTTTAGGGTTTATTTCATGTGCAAAAGTATTGTTGGCCCTTGACCAAGTTTTGGGACTTAATTGGTCATGTTTGACCATTTTTGGGACTTCGACAGCCTATTAAAGGAGGAGCACAAGACGAAGCAGAGATAACGAGATCTCGGCCCACTTTTGGGTCCCCTTTTGGGTTTTTGGGAATATGTAATGGGAAAGGGATGTCGGCCCGTGGGTTTACCCATGCTTAGGCCCACTTTTGTATGTATAAATAGAAGGATAGGCAATGTAAGGAGAGAGACTATTATATCTGTGCGATGTGAGCTAAGTGCCAAGTAAGGGATCTATGTGATCAAAGGTTTTGTGCATTCTGTATAGACTTGTAGAGCTTAGTGCAAGTCCCTGAGTGAAGATATAGAAGGCTATGTGCTATAAGGCAAGGAAGAAGCATCTAGCAAGCTGCGAAAATCTTATGTCATGTGCGGAGTAAGGGTTTCGAAGGCTCTGTGCTTGTAACCAATTGGCTGACGATAATAAGAAGAAGAGTTGGTGGACGTATCCCAAGGGAGGGGGTGAACCACGTAAATAATATGTTATGCTTTGTGCTTGTTCTGATACATGGATGTGATTATTTGCTAAGTGCTTTAAGATGGTTAGATAGATCTGATATATACATGCTTATGCTCAGTGCTTATGATGTATAGAATGTTAGATCGGATCCATATGTATATGCTAAGTGCTTGATCTGTTAGACCTGAATACTCTGTTGGTGCTAAGTTCTTGGATACTCTAATTCATTGTGAATGCTGCGAAGCTCTGTTGTATCAGTGAAGTAATTATTGATTGCATCTTAAAGGACCAACAGTGTTGAGTGCTAGATTAAGTAGGTAATCACATATCTATGTCCCAGCTTAGATTGTAGACACTTGAGTCCTGCAACCACCCCTGCCTCTACCTCGGGTGAGACTTCATATGCTTCATAGGTGTTGCCGAAAGGGTCAGTAGTTAGGGTTTTGTTGGTGCACTCTTGTAGCGTTGAACCCTGGGTCTGCCCCTGTGCCAACAAATGGTTCCATTGTCGGGACCTGAAACTGTGATTGATGGGAACTAAGAAGAAGAAACTTTGTGCAAAAAGGTTGGCCTGGAAGCCTTGTGTAAAGATCTGTGCCCTAGTGCACAGTATTCCACATAATTTGTAAAGCTATGTACTGGAAAAAAGAGGCTCGATATGAAAGAAAGAAGCCCAATCTAAGGAAAAGAGGTCGGATCTGAAGAAAAGAAGCGAGATCTAAATGCTTTGTGCTCTAAAAAAGGTAAAAGTGGGAATTATTAACTAAAAAGAGGTAAGATCTATAAGCTCCGTGCTCTGACAAAGTTAAAAGTAGTTAAAAGTTTTAGATCTGGAGGCTTTGTGCTCTATAGAAGTAAGATAAGTGAAAATTTTGTTTTCTAAAGTATGGATCTAGGTATGTTTAATAGGATCCATCCTAGTTTGTAAAATAGGGCGTTGATAGATGAAAAAAGGCTTTATATGAGTAGATCTGATAAAAATAGCGATAGATATGTTATACCTATGCATAGAAAGAATGTCTGGACTAACAAATGGATGTAGGATCCTAGAAATAATTTTTTCCAGGTTAGCTACCATGATTTTGGTGCACAATACAGAAGAAGTTGGGGATCATTTAAAAGAAATAGAGGATGGACCCTGTGTTACAGTTGTAGAAGACCGAGACATCTTGCTAAGGAATTCCCTGGAAGAAGACCCAGTTTCCTTTGTTGCAAAGCTATGGACTGTGAAGTGTTGGATTGCCCTAGAATGATCACTAAGCTTGAAGGAATGAACCTGAATCAAGAAAACCCTAAGACAGATCCAGAAAAGGCAGGACCCCAGCAAGAATCAGAGAAAGTATTGATACAAATGAAGGAGACCCTGAATGACCACCGACATGTCAGATTATCAAAGATTTTCAAAGAAAAAGAATGCATTGAAGCAAGAATAGGGGACTTCGACATTGACTGTGTCCTTGATGAAGCGACACAAGTGAACATTATGCTAGAAAGAACTTGGGAAGCTATCGGGAAACCTGTTATGGTCCCTTCATTAGGAGGAATAGGACTATTCAGAGGAAAGTTGATAATGTTATGTGGAAAACTCACTCAGATGCCTATAACAATCAATGGAACTTCGGCAAAGGAAGATTTTGAGATTATTAAATTCATTGAAGACAGTTCCCCGCTTACCATGTTACTAGGAAAACCTTAGATTGATAGAGATCAAGCTAGAAAGAAGGAAGAAGAAGAAGTCTTAGAACAAAAGAGACAAGAGTGAAAGGATTTCATGACCCGAAAGATCGCACAATTGATTGAAGAAAAGGAGAACAGATCAAAGCTATATGACACTAGAAGCCCAGATGTCGAAGCTATAAGAACATCGGAAGACATACAGAAGGTTGAAATTTCTACCCTAGAAAAGGAAGAAGTGATACACCTGAATCCTAGGAAAGAATCTCAGCAGCGCGAAGTGACTATGTCCAAGGAAAATAAGAATCAGAATGGGAAAAGAACCACTGAGACAAAGCTCACGGGGAAGAAGTCTAGGAAGATAAGTAAGAAGAAGGCTAAGATTGAGAAGTTACAGCAGGTTCCAGAGGGTACATCACAGAAAGAAACTTTGCAAAATTGGAGCTTCACCGGGATATCAGAACAGCAACATGGGTCACTTCATCGTGGCGAAGCAATATAGCCATTGGGAACGATATACCCGTTTGACTGATGCTCTGAACGGCTGGAAAAAAAATTATGGCTCGCCACCTGACCGTTGGACCACACCATAATGGAGGAAACAAGAGTTAATGAAGCCTCATACCCGTTGTAAGCAATCCGTTGCTAAGTTTCCTATTTACCCCGTCGCGCCATGCACGAAGAACACTTTTTCCAAATCAAGAATTTGATCTCGCAACCTTGGTTAATATTGTCCAGTGATCATTACGCCCTTACTTTCCATCTTATTACTGTGTCTACATTACTTTGCAAACCCGATATTATTAACCCTGAGCGCGTATGTCCGAAGATCTTAGCGCACTTGAAGAATCTGCGAAGGAAGTACTCGCTGATATCAGGACCGAGAAAGTCATGTCGGAAAGAAGGATGTCTGCAGGTGTGCAAGAATCATCGACAGGAGGAGTCCAATCTTCTCCATCGACTGCTCACAGAGCAGGAACTTCCAGAATTGCAACAGATACGAGAACGAAGCATAGAGACGATCTTGTGAATGCTAAGTTGATCCCAAGCATCTTACTTGCGTATATACCTCCTATGAGCGGCACAATGAATAGAGATAGCGTGCCTAGAGATTTTGACTATGCCTTGGTCACTGCATACCTCCCGAAAGGGATATGCGCAGTTCACACAGACTAGGACAAGATAGCAGTGCTGAAGTTTAGTGACTTCAATCTTGGAGACCGTAAAGCTTACAGTATGCTCTCCCTGCATAAGTATCTGACCAGGATGAAAGGAACAAATTCAAAGATTATCCCCGAGCCTTGGACCCATAACCTCACGCAGTCTACCCTGCTTAATGTTATGAATATCCCACACTTCGGATGACATCAAGAAGTGAACGCATGCGTGAAGTTGTTTTTATCCTGTTACCATGGAGGATATTTATGGTTGAACCAACGTATCACAGTGGATCCGGTGTTAATCAACCAAATCACTGGATTAAGCATGCAAGGCCCTGACCGGCAGTATTTTTATCTTGGAAAAACCACAGACAGAGCATTAGCGCAGAATATTAAAGAAACGTATGGTGATGTTGAGAAAGGAACGCGAGGCTACAAGATAGCCTCTATCCAGAACGACGTAGTGTGCCTAGCCTATCAACTAATTGATGGGAAATTAGTTCGCAAGAACCAGCCCACCCAAGTGATCGGATTCGTAGTAGACCTCGCAGGAAAGTGCATAGAGGGTGTACAGATGAATTGGGCATAGTACCTTGTAAACCAACTAGAGAATGATTGCAAGGAAGCGCAAGACCAATGAGCACAAGCAGCAGTTACAATCCTATTATAAGTTAACAGAAGAAGATCTGGAGGAGATCACAAAGGAATGTTCAGTGGACCTCCTTGTTCTAGCTAACCCTGCGGAGATATATGATATAGACAGTCCAGAAACTACGCAGGATATACTCAGACCTAGCATGCAACAAAAGATCAGCGAAGTGCAAGACTTAAGTAGTGCCTCATTGAAGACTGCTTCCATCATGCCAGAGTAAGAGGGTGATGGTGAAGAGTTAGAAGAAGTCGAACAAAAGCACAGAGATGAAGCAGAGCTTCTAAAGAAGAGGAAGGGTTCACCTCAGAAACCTTCTTCTTGGAAGAAGTCCAAAGCTCCCGTGACAAAGTTGCAGACCACACTGACCCCAGACGACTTCAATTTTATCGTTGCAACCCTGAACGATGCTGCACTGGAGATAGTAGAGACACAGGAGGCGAAGCAGGAGCAGATGTATAATCGTATTTAGATAGAGATCCAAGGAGTGCAGCAGGAACTACAGTATAGCCGCGTAGTCTCCACTGCACCTCCAACAGTAGGAACACCATAACCAAGGGATGAGCCAGCCCAACTCCACCGGATCGCAGATTCAGTCGAGGCTCGACTTCGAAAACCACAAGAAGAAATAGCACAAGACACTCATGCTTTAACACAGTTACGGGGAGTTCTTATGGAACAGTGCAGCACTTCAGAATGAGAAAAGATTTCTCTCCAAGCAAAATGGGAAACAGAGAAAGCAGAGCTACAGCAAGGCAAAGAACAGTTTCTCGTAGAGAAAATCAAGATAAAGGAACTGGTCAACAGAGCACTTCTCTCTGTGACTATCGTCGAAGTACAGACAGAAGAACGGGTTCCACATCAGGTGGCGCAACTCGAAGAGGTCATCTAGAAGCTCCAACAGTACATAGCAGACCTAGAGCTTCGCGCGGTAACTGAGACCCCGCAGGAGATAAGGAACCAACGAGAAGCAACTTCCCGTAGCACAGTGGAGACACTGAAAGATCTTTCCTTGGAGTGCAAGCAGCTAAGTAACCAGAGCACCCAGACATATGATATCCTTACAAAGAATCCATAATTACAGGTGCTGGAATCGCAGCTCCAGGAAGCAAAACAACATGTGGATACACTACAGGCGCAGCTGAAGGCCCTATCTGCAGTAGATAGAATGAAAATATCTCACGAACAATGAACATCTCAGCAGCAGATCCATATGATCCAGGGCAAAGTGATGGAAGTCACTCAACGAATCCAACCTGTTTAAGACAAGGCATGCCTATTGTTTTTCGAGATCGAAAGCCAAGGGACAAAGCTAGAACAGGTCGTCATCACCACAGAACAATGCCTGGAAGGACTAGTAAACAACACAGTAATCCTAGAATTTACTGAGCAAGAGGCCACATTAAAGCAGCAGGTCGAAGCAGCTCGATCCAAGCTTGAGGCATTCGAGGCAGAATTGCTCAGACCAGAGTGACTCGGGATGAGTCACAGGTGAGTTTTGGGGGTCTGTTGGCCCTTGACCAAGTTTTGGGACTTACTTGGTCATGTTTGGCCATTTTTGGGACTTCGATAGCCTGTCGAAGGAGGAGCACAAGATGAAGCAGAGATTACGGGATCTCGGCCCACTTTTGGGTCCCCTTTTGGGTTTTGGGGAATATGTAATGGGAAAGGGATTCCGGCCCATGGGTTTACCCACGCTTAGGCCCACTTTTGTATGTATAAATAGAAGGATAGGAAATGTAAGGAGAGAGACTATTATATCTGTGTGATGTGGGCTAAGTGCCAAGTAAGGGATATGTGTGATCAAAGGTTTTGTGCATTCTGTATAGACTTGCAGAGCTTAGTGCAAGTCCATGAGTGAAGATATAGAAGGCTTTGTGCTATAAGGCAAGGAAGAAGGATCTAGCGAGCTGCACAGATATTTTGTCCTATGTGGAGTAAGGGTTTCTAAGGCTCTGTGCTTGTAACCGATTGGCCGACAATAATAAGAAGGTGGACGTATCCCTAGGGAGGGGGTGAACCACGTAAATATTGTGTTATTCTTTGTGCTTGTTCTGATACATGGATGTGATTATTTGATAAGTTCTTTAAGATGGTTAGATAGATCTAATATATATATTCTTATGCTCAGTGCTTATGATGTATAGAATGTTAGATCGGATCCATATGTATATGCTAAGTGCTTGATCTGTTAGACCTGAATACTCTATTGGTGTTAAGTGCTCGGATACTCTAGTTCATCATGAATGCTGCAAAGCTTTGTTGTATCGGCAAAGTGATTATTGATTGCATATTAAAGGACTAGCAGTGTTGAGTGCTAGATTAAGTAGGTAATCATCTGTGTCCCAGCTTAGTTGTAGACACTTGAGTCCTGCAACCACCCCTGCATCTACCTCGGGTGAGACTTCATCTACTTCACAGGTGTTGCTGAAAGGGTCGGTAGTTAGGGTTTTGTTGGTGCGCTCTTGTAGCGTTGAACCCTGGGTCTTCCCCTGTGCCAACAAGTATGAATTAAATAATATTATTTTGTAAAGGGGAAATATTAGGGTTGTTGACCCCTTATCTTGTGGCTTAAGACATTTTGTATAAATAGAGATCATTTGTATCTCATTTTCATCATAGCTCTCCCATTGTGAGAAGCCTCTCTAGTTGAAATTTTCACCCTCTTTGGGAAATATTTTCTCTCTTGTGCTCTTGTTATGGTTTCTTCATGCTATTGGTGGAAGAAGTAGTGCGCTACCTCTCTTGGAGATTTTCTATTGCATTTGTGGTGGATTTATCTTGGTAAGAAGAGGTTTATCTTGTCATTTCTTGGACTAGGTAAGGATTTATCTTGTTGATGCTTCATTGCTTGGTTACAAGTTTTATTTGCTAGATTTATTGGGGAGTATAAGGATTTACAACCCCACCATTATCTATTTTTTTTTGTCTAGAATTAATTTATCGCACAAGGTTTTACTAGGAGAAGTAAAAGGGTTTATACCCTCCTAGTATCTCCTAGTTAGCATTTTCTTGCCTTGGGGAGTAAAAGGGTTTACACCCCCAAGGATATAGCACTTGTTATCTCTTCATTTATTTGAGTCCATAACCCAATAGCTAAAGGCACTAGAAATAACTGCAATGGAGAAATAAAATCTTGCATTGGTTAACGTGAAAACTCGAGATTTTGAGGTTGTCTAAATTGAAATCAATGCTATGCTTTATATGCTTGGTTGAGCCACTAGGGTGTCACCTTTGGATAAGTGTTTCTTGATCCTGTCATTAAATTTTATCTACAACCATTAGGGCTGCAGAAACCCTAATACAATTTTCTAATTAACTCACAAACCAACCGTCAAAAGTTGTTAAAAGTTTTCCCCTATAATCTACTAACCCTAGTGCACTTTTTGGGTGGATTGTTGACAAGTTTTGATGGTTGATCTCTTGGATGTAAAAACTTGAATTCTACAGCCATAAGGTTGCAAATTAAATCTCTGAAATACCATTTCTTTCATCCTTATTTCAAGTTAAAGTCATGCTCTTTCATTCTTGAGTTAAACTAGTATTTACTAGTTTGTCTCTTTCTTATTTTACTAGACTTGTATCATCTTCATTTGCAGCTCTTACTATATTTTTGTTTATGATATATATATTATTGTTTAATTCTGAAATTAGGGACAGAAATATTAATTGTCTGATCCACCTAACATATTACATGCATACTTGTATTTTCTTGTGTCTTGGGAAGGTACAATCACCCTTTGTAGGTACTCATACCTATTGGAAACCATTGGCTACCACCAAGACTCTTTCCTAATCCTTTCCACACTTAGTATATTGACCTATAGGGGGACCCTCCTTTATCTCTTCACTTTCCATATCATTCCCCCTAGGGTCACCGGGATTCTCCCCTTGAGGTGATTCCTTCATCTCTAAAGTGACAAGAATACCTGTCTAAGGTGACAGTGGGTAGGTGTTCTCTTATTTGTCGCCATTTTGTGGTTGGGTTGGGCTTGACCAACCTACAACTTGTGCAATAACATAGGTTATAGGCACTACTAAACTCTAATTTAGTCCCCATTTTCTTCCATAAAGTCCTCCAAAAGTTATCCAAGAACCGAGTATCTCTATCAGAGGTAATAGTTTTTGGAACCCCATGCAATCTAACAACTTCTGAAAAAAATAATCCTTCCACCCTCGATGCATCACTAGTTTTCTTGCAAGCAATTAAATGAGCCATTTTAGAGAACCTATCAACAAGCCCAAAAATAAAATCATTACCTCATTGTGTGTTTGGGAGCCCCAACACAAAATCCATGCTCAGATCTATCCATGGGCTTGTGGGCATTAGAAATGGCATATACAACCCTGTGTTTTGTGAGTGTCCTTTAGCCATGTGGAAAATCCTACATCGTGCCATATACTCGGTTATATCCTTTTTCATCTTCAGCTAGTAATACTTATCTTCGATTAAGGCTAGCATCTTATCCTTTCCAAAATGTCTCGCCAAACCACTACTATGAAGATCTCTTATAATATTTTCCCTCATTGAACCAATTGGAATGCATAGTTGTTTTCCTTTGAAGATGTATCCATCTTGCATAAAATATTCACCCTGATTAAGATCCATGTTCCTAGATATTGGATTCTTCAAGTGTTCCACAATCTCCCGAAAATCATTATCAGACGCATAGAGATTCTTTAATGTAGCAAACCCAATTACTTGATTTTCCATGGTTGTCAAAAGAATAGTGCGCCAACTCAAAGCATCTGCAACTTGATTTTTTCGTCTTGATTTGTGCTTCAAAACAAAGGTGTAGCCTTGTAAGAAAGACACTGATTTTTCCTATCTACTGTTTAATTTCTTTTGGGTGTTTGCATATTTTAATGCAATGTGATCGTTAATAACACAACCTATTTCAGCACTAAATAATGCATCCAATGTCACAATGCTTTCACAATTTCATAAAATTATACATCATATGTGGAGTATTTCTTTCTTACATCATTCAAATTTTCACTAAAGAATGCAATTGGTCTACGTACATGGTTAAGTACATCTCCAATGCCTACATGTAAAGCATCATAGTCTACCTCAAACACTTCATCAAAATACAGTAAGGCTAATATGGGTGCCTCAGTTACCTTCTTCTTTAGAAACTTAAAATTTTCCTTAGCTTCATTGGTCCACATGAATGTCTTTCCTTTGGTGCAATTTTTTATGGGTGCTACAATACTGCTAAAATTTTGAACAAATTTTCAGTAAAAGGTGGCCAGACCATGAAAACTCCTTACCTCTATTATGCTCCTAGGACTAGGCCACTCCAAAATTTCTCTAGCCTTCTCTAAATCTATCTTGACTCCTTCTGCCAAGATGGAAAAACCCAGAAATACCAAACTTTCTTGCAGGAACTTACATTTCTTCAGTTTTGCATAAAGTTGATGTTTTCTCAATGCATCTAATATAATTTTTAAATGTTGTAAGTGATCTTCTTTTTTGTTACTGAAAACTAGCATGTCATCAAAATAAATGACAACAAACTTACCAATATAAGGTTGAAGCACAAGATTCATCAACCGCATGAAAGTACTAGGTGCATTGGACAACCCGAATGGCATCACCATCCATTCATATATTCTATATCTAGTCTTGAAGGCGGTTTTCCATTCATCCCCTTCGTGAATCTGTATCAAGTAGTATCCACTTCGCAAATAAATCTTACTAAAATATTTAGCTCTGGCTAGCACATCCATCATGTCGTCCAAGCGCGGTATAGGAAACTGATATTTGATGGTAATTTTATTGATTGCTCTGCTATTTATGCACATCCTCCATGTATTATCCTTTTTTGAAGTCAACAATGTCAGTACAGCACAGGGACTCATGCTTTCTCTTACCAAACCTTTCTTTATAAGTTTGGTCACTTATTGATTAAGCTCTACATATTGTGTAGGACTCATCCTATAGGACACCTTATTAGGTAAATATGATCATAGGATTAGATCAATGTGATGTTGAATATCCCTCTTTGGTGGAAGACCATCAGGTAGTTCATTAGGGATAACATCAACATATTCTTCTAGTAACTTGGCCACTTCAGTAGGAATTGGGACGTCTTCCACAACTCATTTTTTCACTATTAATGCATAGCATAATCCAATTTCCTTTGTTTCCTTAACAAACTCTCTTTCTGATAACATATTCTCATTTTTTCCCTCATCCTTAAGGGGAAATAAGATGACCTTTGATCCATCCTTCTAAAAGGTGTAGGTATTCTTTCCTCCATCATGCATGATTTTTATGTCATATTGCCAAGGCCTCCCCAATAGCAGATGACATGCATCCATCAGAATGGCATCACACCATACTTCATCTTCATAAGTCTTACCGATGGAAAACTTAATCAAACATATTTTATTAATGGTGACTTCATTCCACTTTTTGAACCATGCAATTCGGTAAGGATGGGGATGTGATTCACAGCGTAATTTCAAATTATCTAGCATCTCTTTGGAAACCATATGCTTCCAATTCAGTTTAGAGGTAGACTTAGACAAAACTATGCTCAAAAATTGGCGTTGGGGTCCCTTTGGTGTCTCTCTACAAAAATGGGATGTCAATTTTGATCCCCTTCGTGTGTTAGTATCTTTAATGCAAGTGTGGGGAATTCTACCATGGTTTCCAATTCAGTTTTGGAATGACCCCCTTCTTCGTGCCATAGGGGAAAAAATAGGCAAGTTTTGTGGGTTGAACTCCTCTTGGGAATCTACCCCAGACCAAAGGTGGGCTTGGGTCCTCATTGAAGTGGATTTATGTGAAGGGATGCTAGAGGAACTAGATCTCATCATGGGCGAGCATAAATAGGTTCAAAATATTGATTACTGGAATTTGTTGTTTCGTTGCTATTCCCACCATGAGGTGGGCCATTTGTAGACATAGTGCAGCAAACCTCAGCTGCAAATTGACAATGTAAAAAAGGTATGGGTAAAAAATTTAAGACCTAATCAGCTAGGGGCGGAAGAAGTAAATCATGTGCCTAAAGGAGTAGGAAAATCCCAGGTGGAGATAAGTGAAGAATTTTTTTTCCAGTAAGTAGAGTCACAAGAAAAGACATCGCCATATATTGTTACATGTATGACTTCTTGTGTTCCTTTAAGTCTGACCCCTCCCCCTCCTCCTAATGAAAATGAAATCCATGAATGTGTTTATGCTCCCATTGTCAAAGCTTCATCCCCATCCCCACACCTTCCTCCTTTGTCTATCAGTGTCCCTCCTTTCTCTCCTCCCCACATATCCTTCCCTCCCCCAAATGGGTGCTCCCTAATCTTATCCCTTCCCCCTCCTCCCCTTATTCGCACCCTCCCCTTGCCCCTATTCATATTGGATGCCAGTCTCAAACTTCCTCTTCCTCTAAGGATGGATCTCCTCCTTGATTTGATAATGGGACCCAAAAAAAGGAGAACGGGTACTCCCTCGGGTCCAAATATAAGAAGTAGGACTCCTCCTTAGTAGGCGTTCTAGCTTTGGATGCTCCTACCCATAACCCAGTGGGGCACAAGTCTCACCTCCTTAGAGCTCATAAAAAAGTTTCTCTACATATCAAGAAAAGAACTCAGTATACAATTGTGAGGGCCCTTGGAGAAAGCAAAGCCCCTAAGAGGGTCCCTCCATGAAAATCCTGTCCTTTAACGCCATAGGAGTAGGGGGCACCCAGAAAAAAATCGCCCTCAAACGGCTCATCCAGAGCCTATGCCCCTATGTAAATCTAATACAAGAAACGATCGTTGATGATCTAAGAGAAAGATCCTTTTTTTAGACATGGTTGAATTCATGGTATTTATGTACTTTGGATGCAAATGGACAATATAGGGGCTTACTTACAGGTTGGAGCCGTTCTTTCAATTCCCTCTTAGTGTCTTCACATGATTCTACCATTTCTGTTTAGCTGGAGGACAAATCGCCCAACCTTTGTCTAGTAATTGTTAACGTATATGGCCCATACATAAACTGTGAGGTTTATTGGGAGGATTTGGTGGATTCAAAGGTATTGGATAAACCTTTAACTATTGTGGGGGGAGACTTCAATCTTACCATGTTCTCAAGGGAGATTTGGGGTGTAACGGCACGACTTGATAATCTCAGTGATTTTTTTACATCTTCTTTTGAGAAAGTGAAGCTGGTGGACATGGAACCTATCAAATTAGTCTGCATATGGAGGAATTTCATAATGGGGGACACGGAAATAGGAAAAATCCTTGATCATTTTATGGTATCAGAGGATCTCATTTCTAGTCCCTTTCTTTTCAAGACTTGGGTTTCAACGGGTGGACTTTCATACCACCTCCCAATCATTCTTCAAATGGAGATGGGTATGTCTAAACTGTCAACCCTTTTCAATTTCAATTCGGTATAGTTACAGAATGAGGATTTTAAGAAAATCATCAAAGAAAAATGGATTCCTCTTACGACAGGGTCCTCTTCTTCCTTTATGCATAAGTTTGCGGAGAATGTGTCATGCGCAAAACAAGCAATGAAGGGGTGGAGTAAAAATTTTAAAGATTGTATGCAAGTTGAATTAAAATAAGTGGAAGACAACATAAGAGAAGTTTTAATGTCAGAATTAGATGGAAAGCGTGTCAAAATATATTTCACTCAACTTTGCAATTTGGAGGATCGACAACACACTATCCTGTTGAACAAACAAATGATCTGGAGACAAAATAGTCGAACTACATGGATAAAAGAAGGTTACAGAAATACTAATTTTTTCCATCATTATACCAACAACTACATAAAAAATATAAACTCTATCTAGGAAATTAAATCAAAATCTGGGGACATGGTGCACTCTTTTCAAGACATAACCAATGAAGGTGTGTGCTATTTCCAAAAGCTATACAAGGAGAAAGATGGATGTCCAATTAAAGAGATTTTGGATGTTCTTAATGTTTTTCCCACAGTCATAATAGAAGACATGAACAAATCCCTAGAGGAAGAAGTTTTGGAAGATGAAGTTCTAGGAGCTCTCTCCTAAATGAAAAAAGGAAAAATCACAGGCCCAAATGGGCTCATGGTTGAATTCTTCATGGTTTTTACAACATGATAAAAGACGACCTCTTGAAAGTAGTTAGGGAGTCTAAATACTCAAGAAAAGTTCTTGGAGCTCTCAACTCCACTTTCCTTTCCTTAATACCAAAAAAATAGAAGGGTCTTTCATTCGACGACTACAGGCCTATTGCATGTTGCAACATTATTTACAAGTTGATAGCCAATATTATAGTGAAACCTCTAAATCCTATCCTGATAAAATATAGACAGGAACAACAAGATGACGGAAAAGGATCACTAGCCAACTCTTAATGTATTCACACCAATGTTACATATTTATAGTACAATGGGTGATGCCACCTCATAGAGAGATTTGCTCTAGATCCTAAAATCATGCATGATGACTAAGCTAGGAAATCTTAACTAACTCATTAGTCATCACTTGAGGATATATTACTAATATCCTAAATGAATAATACAAATATAGGTGACAATTAGACTTAAGCGATTGGTTAAGGTAATCCATAGGCTAGCATTCCCCCCCTCAATCACAAGTCCGATCAATAATACCATCAATGAAGCATAAACTGGTATCATTTCCAAGTCTTCATACTGAAACTCCTGAGTTGAGCCTCAATGAAGAACTGCTTGAAAAGCCGCCAATATGGATGTTGAATGGTTCATCTGAAATGAACTAGAAGAGAGTTGAGATTTGGAAATGAACTGGAAGAGAGTTGAGATATGGAAATGAACAGTTGCAATATCTGAACATTCCCTGATTGCTTGACAATTTGATCATTTTGCCAAGTATTTGAGCTTAGAAGAATCTGATGTCTTCTACTAATTGGTGAACATGTAGTTTCACCACTCTACTATCAGTGTATCACTGAAGTGCTCTATGAATCTGTGGTTTGGGATAACCATTGACCAATTGATACCATGTATTTGATGGTTTTCAGATGACCACTAACCAATTTTTACACTTTTAGGTGTCTAATAGCATCCCAATCATGTATCATGTGTATGATTCAATTGCAAGTCATTGAACCATAATTCTACCAAAGTCTGTCATCTACAGACTGCAGTTGCCCATTTGGAAAATTCCATGCCCATCTAGAATATTTCATGCCCATCTGGCATATTTGTTGTCGAAACTTTCGGTCTGAAAACCATCTTCAATTCCATCATCAATTCCCCCCTTTGTCAAATGAAAGGAGAGACCAAAAGTGGTTTCATGAACCATATTCACTTGATTTTTTAACTCCCCCCCTTAAGGTATAGAAGAGTCACATCATTGTACTCCCCCCTCTAGGCTCAAGAGAGTACCATACTTCTTCCATTTGTGTACAACATGAAGTGGGCATGCAGAAAAAACCACATGTTATCTCATCCTGTGAGGGCCATGCTTAAAAACTACGCCATAAGGGGACCACTTATGTGAGGTACAAAAATGTTATGTGTTGCAAGATTGGTCTTTAATCAAGATTGAATTCTACAATAAGTCTTATATAATCACTTGGTTGTTAATGACCACTGTCAAGGATCAATCCACTCATAGTGAATCTTGAATATTGCATGTTTCTTCAGTGTTGAACATCTGTCTGAGGAATGGTTATGCTTGCCACAATGCTAACAAGGATGGAGATCAAAAAATTCATTCTCCTTGTGACAAACTCGATTGCAATGTTGGCATTTTTCATTCTAATGCTGAATTTGAACAGGTGAAGTTGAAACTTCTTGAAGGAATCCAACACTTCGGAACTCGATTGGTTTGCAATAATCAGGAATATGAAAGGTAACTTCCTTGTCATATCCAAGTTTTGTTCTATTCTTGTTGTAGTTAATTTCTTCCCAAGGTCTGATGATGGGCTTGGAAAGAGTATTCTAAACTTGATGACATGCTTCACATTTACTTTTAGTTATACTTGTTGTATCACTTTGTGATTTGGCATCTTCTACTTGCGATTCATCTTCATTGGAAGCTACTTCTGAATTTGGCTTGATAAGGTTCTCCTTCACTGACTATTGATCAAAATAATCATCATCATCATCATATTCATCATAATAGAGAGGGTTGTTCTAAACAAAAACTGGTTCAGAACACTTCACTAGTTGTTGATTTTTTATATCTATCAACTCATCATTCAATAGCTGGGATTGATCTTGAAGAAGTCTAACTTTAGCTTATGTCAATTGCAAACAAGTTAGCATTGATTGAAGAGTTTATTTGTTCAATATCATTGTGTTGTCTTCAGTGGTGTTTATTAGAGTGTTCAGAAACTCTAATAATTCGAGACTTCGCTCCATTTCAAAACACTAAATGAGGTCTCCTTGTGCAGGTAGATCCTGATTACAATTTAACTCAACAAAAGAAGGCTTGCTTGCAACTCGTTCATTTGAACTTCACAAGCACTTGATTTTGTTTCATGCTCGCTTGTACTTGTTTGAATTCATTTCCAAGAATGCACTCGCTTATACTTTCACACTCACTTGAAGTTTCTCGCTTGAACTTGCTTCCAGGTAGTTGAGGGTGTCGAATACCACCGAAAATACACCCTAAAAGTATTACAATGGTTTTATTTTTAACCTTTTCAAATTTTGACTTACAATGACTCAAATAGGTGTCGGGTTCAACCGAGAATGCACCCAAAAATTACAATTCAACTCAATTTAAATTTGATTCCTCTCTTACAAGTAAACTATTGCAAGTAGCAAATGATCGTCAATTTTGAATTCTTCATTAACTTGATTTGCCTATTGCTTGATGTAGAATCGTTTGTTTTGAATTTGAATTGATCTTGAAATTAGATTAAAGTGTCCAATGCTTCAAGAATATGAATGTGAATTATTGTAGAATGCTAACATGTATGACAACTTTGAATGCTTGAATGTGCATTATAGATGTTTGATCACATGTTCTTGATTGTAAGTGCTTGATTGAGATGTGCTTGATTGTATGTGCATGAATGGTATTAATCATGTGCATTGATTTCATTAACCTTCTTTGTACTCCATGTGTGTGTGATATCAAAACTAGACATAAATCAGCTCATAAAACAACCATGAAAAAATCACCAGTACACACTACACAAGGTGTACCTAAGATCCCCTTATTCAATTTCAGGTGGATCTAGGACACGAGCAAAAAAAAAAAAAATTATTATGGATTCCCTTGTGATCACAATAATATGCCGAAATACAAAAAAGTTTGTGCCAAAATACAAAATGAAATCATATTAATCGCTTTCTTAGTATCACAAGGATATTCAAAGAGAGGGTTACAAATGTTTCAAGCTCTCTCTCAACTTTCAAGCATTTAACCTTCACAAATAAGTAAATGTGACTTCAACTTTGTTTCTCAACCATTAGTGCCTCAAGTTCTCATCCTTATATGCTACTTTGAAATAAGCATTAAATAATCCTCTTATCACTTCACTTTTGTCACCAAAAATAAAACCTTTTACATGAACATAAAGTATTGCTTTATGTTAAAATAAACACTTCAAAATCTCAAGTATGTCACTCTAAAAATGCTTTTCAAAAAGTAACAACATAAAAAATTGTGCATAAACTTGTTTTATATGCAGAGCATGTTTTTTCATTAAATTTGTGGAATGAAAAGGATTAGTTTCGATACTTCTACTAGGAAACAATCCGCCCAAACTTGAAAACCGGGCCACTTAACATGCAAAACAAAGAACGTCGAACTTGTGAGGAGACTTAGATCCAATGAGCAAATGCCACAACAGTTGTCCTATCTTTTTATTTGTTTGAGAATCCATACCTTCCTCCCTACTAAAAAGTTCCAAGCCAAGTCTTTGTTGGGCATATCGTTGAGGATGTTAAAGAGTGTATCCTTTATAATTCCACATTAATGTTTAGCGTTGTGCATATGCTCAGCCTTAATTAATATCGCACCAAAGATTCTTCTCCTTCTGTTGGTGTATGTTTCACCAGTAGTGCCACATGATTTAGACTTTGAATTGTTGAAATTTTAGCTAAGATTCATTGCAATTTTGGCTGCGTTTTGATTTGTTGTAGATGCCATGCAATTCAAGCTATCGTTTGCTTTCTTTGTTAACAGGAAGATCGATGCATGGATCATATTGGTGCATAGACTGCCATCGAATGTCTCTTGAATGGGGGCAGACTGGTAATGGAGATCACATGGAGATAAAACACAAACTGCATTTGTCAAAGACAAAAATAAGAAATATTATTACCTCCTTCAGTTGGCGTGTGCATGTAGATTGTTGGGAAAATTGTTGAACAATATTCCTTGATTGTCGTTATTCATGCATATGAAGGTTCAGATCCATGTTTACTTGCACAAATCATGTTCCATCTATGGGAAACACGCAATTAATCAAGGCACATGGAGGGTGACAACTCATAGTCTAGTTGTGTGTGGAACACGTGGAAAACTTGAGCCAACGGGTACTTCACTCTAGTCAAAGTCCTCTTCAGGATTTTCTTCGAACTCGACACCTGTGTATGTTATGTGGTTGATTATGGGTCCTGCTCCTATCTGCATGCTATTGTAAATATTCACAACTTTACTGAAAATATTTGAGACAGATTGTGTGATTAATGCATAAGGATTCACAAATTGTGGATCTATATCTGTGTGGGAGATCCAAAAAAATTGCAATTCAATTCGTTCATGATAGGATACTCATTCTCTTTTCTCCAACTGTGTGTGGACTGGTGTTTTGTTTCCAAAAGAAAAAATTACACCTATTGAATGGAAACTTATTCTTCTTTCGATCTGGGCCACTTCAGGCTCATGGGAAAGTTATATGTCTTTGCATAATTCAACAGCAAATGTAATAAATTGGATCCAGGGCATCGCTTTTGAGCAGCAATTTCTTACTAATTAGTAGCAAGTGTATGTTTTGATCCATGGAGAAACTTGAACTACATAAAAAAAAAATTTCAATCGCCAGGATCTACTCCTCTGTGTTTGGATTCAATTGCCCTCAACATCCCACTTCAATAGAATGAAACATTATGGCTATAAAAATAGATTATTTCATTCGAGAATCCATAGAACCATTGTTGTACTAGATTGTACCATACTATAGATGCAGATCTGATCTATTCATAATTTTTCTTGGAAAGACCAAATATATGATGTTTATCGATAGTTATCGCCAGAACTATTCAGCGCGCAACCTACATGTCCACTTGCAAACCTTCGACGAACATTTCCCATACCTCTCAACCCACTGAATTGGATTCTTCTTTGTCTTCAACCTTACAATGATTTGAGATTGGCACGCGATATGAGATCATGACTCATGGCATTGGATCTTCTCAATTACGCTATGAACTGATTCATCTTTGGAATATCCATTTGAAAAACCACCTTCCAACCTTTCATGAAGTTATCAAACTTCCCATGGAAAAATACCATGGAACTCAAGACTAACAGGCCCTTAAGACTACCAGGCCCTTAAGATCATAAGAGCTTCGATACCCATTGATAAAATATAGACAGGAACAACAAGACGATGGAAAAGTCTCACTAGCCAACTCTTAATGTATTCACACCAATGTTACATATTTATAGTACAATGGGTGATGCCACCTCGTAGAGATATTTTCTCTAGATCCTAAAATCATGCATGATTACTAGGCTAGGAAATCTTAACTAACTCATTAGTCATCACTTGAGGATATATTACTAATATCCTAAATGAATAATACAAATATAGGTGACAATTAGACTTAGTGATAGGTTAANCAATGGAGTATCACTAGCCCAAGAGGCCTTCCACTCTATCAAAATGCTAAAGCAACTGACAACAGTACTGAAGGTGGACCTTTCTAAGGCCTACGCTAGGGTAAACTGGACTTTTTTAAGATTGTTTCTCTTAAAAAGGGGTATGAATCTCCCTACAGTGAATTGGATAATGGTATGTGTCTCCTTGGCCTCCTTCGCAATGTTGATAAAAGGTTCTCCTTCCAGTTTCGTTCGAGCATCAAAAGGTTTGTTTCAAAGCTGCCCGTTATCACCTTTCCTCTTCCTTCTCATTATCGAGGCACTGAGTAGAATGATAGTGGAAGCAAATTCTAGTAGAAGCCTAACAGGAGTAAAGGTATCAAAAGTTGAATCATTGTCTCATCTACTCTTTGTGGATGACATATTATGCTTCGTTTGAGGTACGTCCCACAACTTTTATGTCTTAAAAAGTATTTGGATAAATTTTGTCTAGCCATAGGAATGGTAGTAAACCTCTAAAATTTGTGCATTATATCTTACCATCTATCCAAAGCATCATTCCTGCTTTTATCAAAAACCCTCTCCTTCCCTCATAAAGATCTAGACTATGTTTTTGTTGGATTACTAAGAGGGGGGGGTGAATCAGTAATAAAGCAATCTAATTCTTTTTAACCAAATAATACAAGTGTTATGTCAATGTAGAATTATCATCCAATAATGAGCAATGAACAAATGAAAAATCATATGCATACACAGTACACCAGTGTTTTACGTGGAAACCCAAAGCGGGAGAAAACCACGGAATTCTTTTTCTTATATGTCTTAAAGAATTAAATTCATTGGAAGCACCAACTTCCTTTGTTTTCCAGATGCAACTGGAAGGAGGCTCCAACCCCTTAGTTTCTCAGGCTACAACCTCAAGGAAGCTCCAACTCCCAAATTCTCTGGCTACAACCAAAAGGAGGCTACAACCCCCTATGTTCTCTGGCTACAACCGGAAGGTGGCTACAACCACCTGTCCTTGCCCCGTCCAACCACCCTGAAGTATAAGTAGAATGATGGAACCACTATCACACTATCACTATGAGATATACCACTGTAAACCTGTACCAATAAATCTGAACCATGCATCAACATGTACCTCAACCTGTAATCA
>SNQJ01S0146942.1:23842-35759 GCA_010110895.2 Picea sitchensis | reverse complement strand
AAGTTGAATGCAAAAGGAAAAGTAGAGAAATACAAAGCTTAGTTAGTAGCAAAAGGTTATTCCTAGGTAGAGGGAATTGACTTTGGTGAAATTTTTTCTCTTGTTGCCAAGTTAACTTCTATTAGATTTATTTTATCTGTTGTTTTTTGATTTTGATTTCAAATAGATGGATGTGAAGATAACATCATTACATGGGGATATAGAAGAAAAAATCTACATGAAGCAACTGGAAGGATTTGTAGTGAAGGGAAAGAAAGATTTGGTATGTAGGCTTAAAAAGTCCTTGTGTGGGTTAAAGCGATCACCAAGGATGTGGTATAAAAAATTTGATACTTGTATACTGGGACTTGGTTTCACAAGAAGCAAGGTCGATCACTGTGTGTATTTCAAATTAGTAGGTGATTGTTTTATTTATTTGGTATTTTATGTGGATGGTATGTTGTTGATAGGAAACAACAAGGAAATTATACAGGATGTGAAAACTAAGTTGTCCTCTAAATTTGACATGAAAGATATTGGCACTACAAATTTTATTTTGGGCATGGAAATCAAAAGAAATCAAGAAAACAAGAAACTCTAGTTGAACCAGAGAAAATATGTTGAGTAAATATTGCGAAGGTTTAATATGCAAGAATGTAAACCTATCAAGGTCCATATTTTTGTAGGTGTAAAGTTATCCGCAGATCAGTGTTCGAAGACATATGAAGAGGAAGAGAACATGTCCCATGTTTTATATGCTAGTGTGGTTTGTAGTTTGATGTATGCAATAGTTTGTACTAGATTGGACATTGCACATGCAGTGGGATTTTTGAGGAGGTATATGTTAAAACCAAGGAAGGAGCATTGTCAACAGTAAAGAGGGTTTTTAGGTATTTGCGTGGCACTACTACTTATGGATTGTGTTACCAAGGAATACTAGGATTGGATAGAGTGTTGGACATACATGGCTTTGTTGATGCAGACTAGGATGGAGATATGGATAAAAATATATATACAAGTGGGTATGTGTTTAACCTATTTGGAGGAGCAATTAGTTAGATGGGAAAAAATAGTTTGTAGTGGCACTCTCAACTACAAAATTTGAAGACATGACAACTCATGCAAACAAAGAAGCAATATGGTTACATAGATTGTGTTCTGAAATTGGGTTGGTACAACAAGCCATAAGGATAGATTGTGATAGTTAGAGTGAAATCTTCATGGCAAGGAGCCCAAATTATCGTTCTAAGACAAATCATATCGATGTTTAATATCATTTTTTTAGAGACATCGTTGAAGAGAAGAAGGTGCTTCTATTGAAGGTGGATAGTTTGAAAAATGTTGTAGATTCATTTACAAAGTCTATGAGCACTGAGAAGTTCTGTTGGTGTAGAGAATCAATGGGCATTTCTACCTTGGTTTATTGATCATGAAAGCCTATGACCCCTGCATGCAAAGAAAACAACAAGTGGGGGAATGTTGGGTATGTGTTATATTATTTGCATGATTGTGGATCCCTCGGTTAGGGGTTTTAGGGGAGGATCCCCTGATTTTTTTTTGGGGGGGATTTATTCACCAAATTTTTGGGCGGTCTTTCACCTTTGGCGAGGGTGGTGATTCACCTTTGGTGGCTTAGTGGCGCATGGTATTTCAATCCATGGTTTTGTAATTCCGGTTAAGGAATTAAGGTAGTAATCTAATCTAGGTCATTAGATTAGGGTTTTTTTGGATGCCATGGGATCCTATATATTGTATTGTAAACAATAAAGTTGATTATGAAAAGAATTAGAGGTGTGGCTCTAAAAAAGGTTGCTAGTTTTCTCGTTTGGGTTTCCAGGATAAATCTCAGTGTATATGTGTTATTGCAATTTTTTTTTTCTGTGTCAAGAATCTGTGTGTGCATTGCATTGATGTAATAGGTTTAAAACTTACATTCCACCTAAAGCTCTTTGATGGAAAAAATTCATTTTCCATGTCAATTCATCAATTGATTTGAATGTTTTGTTCATGGCATCATATCTTATTACAATTTGAGGACAACTCTATGATGACCATGAACTTGCCTTTTTCATGTGTGTAGCATCCCTAGCCCCAAACTAGGCCATGCCAAACAAAATTTCTATATATTATACCAATTTAATTAACAGTATGCCCTATATATGATTACAATTATGCAGTCCTATGCATTCCTAAACAATATTTTATTCATGAATAATTAATAACAGTAAAAAACCCATAAAACCATAACAAGAATAAGATAAGAATTCACAAAACAATTATAACAAACACATAGAGACACTTATATTTTGAATAAGTCACCAATTGCGTGCAAACCTCAGATGTTCCTCCCAGCCATAGACTCTGCTGCTAATAAACTCTCAGCAATAGGTTACCCCCGAGCCGAAGCTAGAAACTCCACCAGGGAAGGATTCCTAAGCTAGACTAAGGTCTAACCAACACAATGAAACTTAGGTCAAGGTGCCAACTGTTGCAACTAGACTACAACCTCTCATTTCCCACAACCAATCCCACCCTAGGAAGTGTGCCCCTTCCCTACTCAATACTCCTTTGACTGCCCCACTTCTCTTCCCGGGTTTCAACAACAGGATGGAAAGAAAGTCTCAGAGCTCTGTAGCTATTGCCCAACACACATGGAAGACAATTCCTAGCAGTTCTCTCACACAGAGAGAATGCTCACGGGATTGAAAACCCATGTCTTTAGCATGCACACATGCCTGACAACCCGCTTCTTCAGTTCAAACTACCAAGGTTGATTGGATACCAACAAATCCTAAATGCTTCCAAGTACAAGTACAATGGTGATGTTAGGGAGAGTACAGATGGCCCGAGGAATAGTGAGAATGATAAGAAGAATGATTAGAATCCTAGGAATTACACTAATTTCCTACTTTATATTCGCATGTTCCCAACTTGTCACTTGTTATGTTGGGAACTACCCTATTCCCACTTTCCCCCACTTGGTGATATGTTCTACCTCTTTAGGAACTTAGGGAATTAGGATAGAAATATCACATAATAAGACTTTAGAAAATATTAATATAATATTCCCTTGACTTATCCCTTTAACCTATACCCTTATCCCCCTTTCCCTTCTAGTGGAGTTTAGCCCCCCATACTCTTTTTGTTTGGTTGGTCTACAACAATGATGCATTTTTATTAATATCATCAAGTGTGATTACATATTACAATGATAGGTGCGTTGGCCTTTTAGCATCTAGGCTCTCAAGCCCAATAACCACACAAGCACTCTGGCCTCAAAACATATATACAAAGGCACTCTGGCCCAAAATATAATGGCTCACCAGACTATATGTGCATTTACAGTTTGGGGTTTGGCCTGGGAGTATTACAATCCCCTCCCCCTTATTTATGCACTATCCTCAATGCATTATATACACATGTACAAGAAAAATCTTCAAAAATATTCAAAAATATATGGGTACTCTTCCAACATGGCATCTTCATGCTCCCAAGTTGAATCTTCAAGACTGTAATAGGTCCACTGGACCTTTACCAACCCTATTGCTCGATTTCAGAGCAACTTGACCTTTCGATCCAATATGCAAACCAATTGTACTTGGAAGTCTCCTTCTTGCTCGATCTGAATCAAATTCCATTCAATTACATGATTAGCATGACGTACATACTTTTTAAGAAAAGACACATGGCATACATTATGAATGCACACAGATGCATGTATTGTAAGGATGTATGCAACAATACCAATCCTCTCTAGGATTTCAAAGGGTCCCCAATATCTCGCTGCCATCTTTGCACAGTTCCCAAACTTCAAGGAACTTCTCTTGTCCTTCACTTTTAAGAACACATAGTCACCCACTTTAAACTCTCTGTGAATTTTTCCCTTATATACTTAGTTTTTTTGCCTGTCTTGTGCAACGTTTAAATTATTCTATTTCTTCACCATCTGTTCTTCTATTTCCTTGAGTAACTTTGGCCCCACCATCGCTTTATCTTCTGTGTTGTCCCAACTCACCAGTGTGTTGCACTTTCTTCCATATAGGGCCTCAAATGGGCTCATCTTTAAAGATGCATGATACCCATTATTATAAGCAAACTAAACCAAATGAAAATAATCTTCCCATTTCAATGGTTTATCCATGACATACATTCTCAACATATCCTCGATCACCCGAATGACCCTCTATGTTTTCCCATCTGACTCTGGATGATATGTTGTACTAAAATTCATATTTGTCCCAAACCCTTTGAATAATCCCTTACAAAAGTTTGATGTGAACTTGGGATATCTGTCAGACACAATTTCCTTAGGCACCCCATGAAGCTTGGCAATTTCCCTCATATAAATATATGCAATGTTAGTTTTCTTAAGAGTCAACTTCATTGGAATAAAATGAGTAGCTTTAGTAAGTTTATCCACCACCGCCATGATGGAATCATGTTGTTTGGTTGTTCTGGGTATCTTGGTGATGAAACCAATTGTTACCACTTCCTATTTCCACGCAAGAATGGGAAATGGTTGTAGCAAACTAGTTGGGTGTCTATTCTCAGCCTTGACCTTCTAACATTCTATACATTTGGCTATATAATCAACCACCTATTTCTTCATCCTTGGCCAAAAGTATTGGCTCTTGACAGTTGCAATTGTCTTTTGGCAGCTCGGGTGCCCAATACAAGGCACATTATGCATCTCCCTCAACACAAATTTTTTTATCTCTTGAAAATTAGGCACATAAACTCCACCCTTGTATATGAGGATTCTATCCTCTCTCAGCTCGTAATATTCAATTTTCTTCTACAAATTACCTTGCTATAATTTTTCCTTTGTTTCCATGTACTGTTGATCCGATTTTGCAGCTTTTGAAATTCTATCCTTCAAATCAAAATTATACATGTTAATGGCTGTAGCATGCATCCCATGCACTCTTCTACTAAGTGAATCAACCACCTTGTTCTCTTTTCCTTTGATACACTTTATATCAAAGTCATATTCATTGATGAATTCTATCCATCTACTTTGTCTGGCATTCAAAGTTGGTTGTCCATACAAATATTTTAGACCACTATGATTTGTCCTCAGTTCAAATCTTCTCCCCATGAGATAATGCCTCCACACCTTCAAGGCATGCACTATGGCTTCCAATTCTAAATCATGAGTATCATAATTTCTCTAATGCTCTTTCAACTTCCTTGACTCATAGCATATCACATGCCCATTTTGATTAAGGACTCCACCAAGTCCTTCCTTACATGCATCAATGCACAAAATGAAATCTTCATTTGGATTAGCAATCCTTAAAATTGGTGCACTTGTCAACAAGCTCTTCAAGTGCTGAAAAATTCTTTCACAATCAGAGGTCCATTCAAATCTCACAGCCTTCTTTTACAAGGAAGTGATTGGGTATGCAATCCTCGAAAAACCTTCAATAAATCTTCTATAGTACCCTACAATCCCAATGAAATATCTCACCTCTCAGACATTCTTTGGTATTGGCCAGCCCTCAATGTATCTTATCTTCTCAGGATCCATAACTATCCCTTCCTCTGAAATGTTATGGCCCAAATAATGTCTCTGCCTCTGATAGAATGAGTACTTGCTGAAATTTGCATATAATTGATGCTCTCTCAATACTTGTAGCACAATCCTCATGTGTTATTCATGCTTTTCTTCGGACTTATAGTAGATAAGTATGTCATGCAAGTAATTTATGAAAATACCATTCATTAAACACATGAAGATAGTTGTCGGGTCAATAATTGTTGTTAATACGCCCCTTTTACTTGTCAATTCGGTTTGTAAAATTGTGAGTTTTATACATAGTATGTGTAGGTAAAATATGTAAGCCTAAACTATTTTATCTTCTCAGGGGACAAGTAAACTACAGTGCAATCCAATAATTCATTAAAACACAAAGAAACTAGCAAGAAAACACTCTTGAAAAACTTCACTTTGTTCACATGATTAATATTGAGTATGGGTAGAATTAATAGCTCCGCATGTCATGCATAGATCTCTGATCTATGCATGATCATGTACTTTAATCTATTCTCATCCTAATTCTCAATCAATGAATGTTTGATTTTTTCTCACACAAAAGATTCAAGTGCTGGTAAATAACTTAAAGACAATGACATATAACTAATTCTTTTATCAAATCTCCTTCCATGATCCAAGAGGTAATCTTTCAGTTTGATAAGCTAAGTGTTCATGCTTCTATATACAAGGTTAGATTTGACAACAATAATCCCAATTACTAAAAAAATAGTGAAATAGAGTATTAGTTGTGATCATAAGTTTTATGCAAACCAATTTTGTTGATCAGTCAACTATAAGGATGTTGAATCCTCATTCAATGCTATTGATCTTATTTTGAATCATTATTCTAGAGCTAAAGCTCATGAACAATGAATCTAATACTCAACCCACAATCAATACACTCAATGCAATGAACATGTGGTAGTATTTCACTTTCCTTGATACAAACAATTTTGTTTACACAAAGGTATGGCTCAATTGTCATGCATTGTTTTAGTATCAACTGTTTAATTGTAATAATAATGAGAACTTGTAAAAGGCAATCAACAATCCTTCAAGATCGATTCTCACAAAAAGGATTAGGACATATCTGGATTTGGTTGTCTTTCTATAAGTAGTTGAATTGACCTTTTATTAGACTGTGTGATCATAATTATAAACAAAACTATAAAACTTGCATCAACTAGAAAACCCAACAATGATTTCAACAAGATAACAAACCACTCAAAAACAAACACTTGTCTCCTGAAAATATGTAGGTGTCACTATTAGTTATCTTCAGAGGCCACACAACTATAAACTATGCCACTCATCAATGGAAATCTTTTCCCTGTTCATAGGTGGGAAATCCTACAGTTTACTCTGCAAATTATAGTTTAATGCTACAGGAACAAGATTAAATAAGGTAACAAATAAACTTAGTGAAGCAAGGTTGTGATATATCTCAGTAATGTTGCACTTGTTCGTTAAGTATCGTATCCTCATTCAAATATGACTCTTATTAGAGTTTCATTTATGCTACTCAATACATTCGTTTAGTCTTAGCAAAGAGTTACACCAATTATTAACCTCCCAGTTTTGACCTTACAACAAGGTTTTGAATATACTCATCCACATTTAAATGTTCATGTATTTCAATAATAATTGGCCAATCCTTGCTCTTTGTGTCACATTCACCAAAAGAAATTTAGCAATATGAAGCATCAAATTAACTCATAAATTCAAGATTCATTCATTGAGAAACATGACAGAGTTAATGTATTAACAATAAGATAAACCCTGGATGTAATTTAGGATTAAACCCGAAATCCAAATTAAAGGGATTTGTCACCCAAAACAAGACTCAATGTCTCAAGATTACCAAGCATTCAAACAAGTGAGAATTATGTAAACACACATACACAATATGCAATTTCAATCTTTAAACTAATTCCTACGGTATAGAAAGAAATCAATGCAACGAACTAAATTAAGTTAAAGATACAACTTAGCTATATGTCCCTGGAATTGGTGGGCCCTTGCTAATATGGTAGTGAGCCGTGGAGAGTTACAGAATCATGAACAAATAGATCTCATGAACCAAAATCAAAGTTCTATTAAGAAAAAAATATCCAAACATTACAATGCCTTCATCATGTTTGTATATACAAAATTCTGATAATGCATAACAACAACAACACTTGTCTATTCCTTCAATTACAGAGTTACAAAGACATTGTTCCACCAATTTACAGAGTGAATATATATTTTTTTATATAAAATCCCTAAGCTAAGGATGAAATCGACCCCCTCTGTTCTCGTGGAACAAGAAGGAAACAATAATTACATAAAACCATCAAATCGAACTGACTTAGATTCTTTTCAACTATTCATACAAACTGGGTAAAGATCAGGTCAGGGTTTGACATCGTTTTCTATTCATAAAGCTTGAACTGTAATTTGTTGAACTTCTTGAAAAATGGGCCGCACATAAATCCAGACAAACCCAGATGGGGAAAACCATGATATCTCCCTAAACATGCTAGATTTCAAAAATTCACTCTTCATTGACCTAATTGAGACCATCTTGCACAAAACCCATGTTCTCGATTTCTAGTATTATTCTTCGTTTGCTCGCAATTCTCCTCAAACGTTGATTGTTGATAATTCAACATGTTTTTTAAATTGAAAACCCTCAATCATGGCTGGAGACCGCCATGTCGGGGGTTAGATCTTCAAAACTCATGTGACCATCTTCCACCTAGGTGCGCACATATATGCAAACCTACAAACTTGGGTACTGGAATAGCTGGAGGTACACAGACAAAACTAGCATTCTTCATTAGCAAACATAGCTTAAAATCAGGTTTTCACAATTGAACTTATTTTATCTTTACTATTTTATTCATTTATTTACACTATCCTACTCTACTGTGGAAAATAAAACATCTCCTTAGGTGTAGGAGTATTTCCAATGCATCCATTTACGCAACATGATCTTTGTTAAACTCATATCCAAATTTGAAAAGTATACCTTGATGAGTATTGGGATATGACAGGCCAATTGTTCTTGTGGAGATGATACTAAGAAGTGTTCAAGAGTGGAGGAATATTGTGGCCTAATGACTGTTTGGAACCAAGTCTCAATGTAGTCTTTGTACTCTTGGCTCTCTCCTTTGGTTGTCATGCCATGAAGTTATTTGGAAGGTTCATCAATCTCCTGAGTGTACAAGGGATCTGGAGCTAGTGACAAAGATGCAAGTAGTTATTTGATTTCTAGCTCTAGTGTTTATTCATCATTGGATATTACCCATGACTCTTTGATCATTTCCTCATAACGACGAGGATAACTAGAAGAAACTTCTAAGTCCTCTTGTGGAAATTGTTCATGGATCCTCCTCTGCTTCCAGAGATACAAACTCATCCCTAGTGACAATATTGAACTTTGGACAAGGATTTAAGAAGATCTTTGTGGTGGCATTCCCTTGTCTACTCAACAAGTTCTTGATTTTCTTTGAATTCTTTCCCTGGTCTTAAAGTTCCCGCCTACAAATGGATTAGTAGTATGGGGGCTCTTACAACACCTTATAGTAAGGAAAATAAATGGAATTAAAATGACACCATTCAAAGCAATTTTAAGCAATCTACAATCTCTAAGTCTAACCATTAGTCAACTACATGACAGAGAAGGGTTTGGATAGACTCACCAAAGTGAATATAGTGGGCTAGAACCATTGCAACAATTTGGAAGCAAGGGTGCCTTTGTGTCTTACCATTTTGTCCTCCGCTAAATCAACAATGTAGTGAGAGAAAAAAACAAAACAAATAGAAATAACCAAAAAAACTATCCTTCTACCATTTACCTTTTAACAACTCCCCAACAACGATGCCAAGAATGTCGGGTCAATTAATTGTCATTAATAAATCCCTTTTACTTGTGATTCCGATTCGTAAAATTGTGAGTTGTATACACATTATGTGCAGGTAAAGATGGAAGTATAAACTATTTTGTCTTCTCAGAGGACATGTAAACCACACTGCAATCGAATCATTCATTAAAACAAAAAGAAACTATCAAGCAAACACTCTTGAACAACTTCACTTTGTCCACATGATTGATATTGAGTATGGGCATAATTAATAGCTCTGTATGTCATGCATAGATCTTTGATCTATGCATGATCATTGGCTTTAATATGTTCTCATCCTAATGCTCAATCAAAGGATGTTTAAGTGTTCTCACACAACAGATTCAAGCGTTGGTAAATAAATTAAAGACGAGGACAAATAACTAATTCTTTAATCAATTCTCCTTCCAGGATCCAAGAGGCATTCTTTCACTTTGATAAGATAAGTGTTCATGCTTTTATATACAAGGTTATATTTGACAACAAGAATCCTAATTATTGAAAAACTAGTGAAACATAGTATTAGTTGTGATCATAAGTTTTACCCCAACTAATTTCTTTGATCAGTCAGTTGTAAGGATGTTGAATCCTCAGTCAATGTTACTGATCTTATGTTGAATAATTATTATAGAGATAAAGCTCACGAACAATGAATCTAATACTCAACGCACAATCAATACACTCAATGCAATGAACATGTGGTAGTAATGCACTTTCCTTTATACAAACAATTTTGTTTACAAAAAGGTATGACCCAACTGTCATGCATTGTTTTTTTTCCTCAGAAAAAAGCGTAATTCTATTCATCCGAAGAGAACCAAATTACATTTTGTAGGTGCTTTAAGCACGACCCAAACATGGGAAAACTTAGGTTAGAAAATAAAAGGTGAAAGAGGCCAATGAGTTGTCTGATAAGCCACAACAAAGCATACAAAAAAGAGAGTTGAGAACATTCATGAAATAAACAATATATGTCCAGATAACTGCATGAAATTCCACCACAAAGAAGCATGTTGGAAGAGTAGTCCCAATCAAAAGACCCTGGAGACATTATGGACCAGGTCAGAGTGGTATGAAGCTCCCGCATTGATTGGGCATACATCAAACCCTGAACAAACTAGCACTGGTGACTAGATGGACTAGGTCAGAGCAGTATGAAGCTCCCTCATCATCTGGGCATACATCAAACCCTGAACATACCAACACAACCAAAGAGAGGAACTGTAGACTGATGAGAGCAGACCCCCAAAACAAAACTCTGCCGAGAGTGGGAAGCAAGATGAACCCCAAAGAAAACCTAGATGTAGGACATACCAGATTAGAGCAACATACATATCTCTCTAACAAGAGAGGATCCAAAACTCCAAACCCCAGCTACAAAGGATATGAAATTCAACACCAAAAAAATTGTAGCCAAACCCATAGAGCATAGAGTATGCATATGACCCTAAACGAACCTGAAACGTAAAAGGCAGAACAAAGAAGCATCATGAAAACCTGCCAAAGGAGAGGCCATCCACAGAGAAAACCGATGGAAAGAATTCAAGAAACCCCAAGACAACACAAGACGAGCCAATGAGAGATCCTAGACGAGAACACTACAACTCCAGTAGAACCACACCAGGAAGCACGACCACCATAAAAAAATTCACCTCATCCAAAATAGAGAGCCTGATCCGCACAAACAAAATCCATTTGAACAAAATGAGAGAGCCAAGGCGATATCACTGCAACACTGGGAGGACTACACCAGCAAATGAAGATACCCGACCACCATAAAAAACCTATCTCATCCAAAGAGGAGAGCTCGATCCACAACAACCAAAGAAAGAAAACACCTCGCAAAGAAAAAAAAACCATGGAGAAAAGCACCACAACAGGGAAAGAAGCCAGGGAGAAAAAGGCTTCAGTGGTGAAGGCAAATGAACGGGCATGTACTCCAGGAGAAGTAACAGATTGAGGGGTCTACGGCCAGGAAAACCCTAACCGCAAACCCTCCCTCCACATCTCAACTTCGAATATTAATGTTCTTTGTCATGCATTGTTTTATTATTATCTGTGTAATTTTAATAATAATGAGAACTTCTAAGAGGCAATCAATAATCCTTCAAGATAGATTCTCACAAGGAGGCTCAGAACATATTCAGATTTGGTCATCTTTCTATAAGTGATTGAATTGACCTTTTATCAGACTGTGTGATCATAATTATAAACACAACTATAAAACTTGCATCAACTAGAAAACCCAACAATGATTTCAACAAGATAGCAAACCACTCAAAAAAAATGTTTGTCTCCTAAAAATATGCAGATGTCACTATTAGTTATCTCTGGAGGTCACACAACTACAAACTATGCCACTCATCAATGAAAAAATCCTCCATGTTCATAGGTGGGAAATCCTACAATTTACTTTGCAAATTATAGTTTAATGCTACAACAAGAAGTTTAAATAAGGTAACAACCAAACTTAGTGAAGTAGGGGTGTGATATATATCAATAATATTGCACTTGT